>JANHFT010009723.1:198220-212180 GCA_032467955.1 Pseudoxenodon macrops
CACTTCAGACAAATGGTTATCCAACATCTTCTTAAAAACTTCCAGTGTTGGAGCATTCACAACTTCTGGAGGCAAGTGTTGTTCCACTGATTAAGTTCTACTTTCACTATTCACCAGCAGAGATGAATGACATGTCCCATCATCCATGTCGAAGAAAAGTTCCTAAACTATAGGTATTTAACACTGGAAAAAAAACTTCTGTTCATTATAGGTAGATAATTAATACGTTTCGAATTCCTCCCCCTCTCCTTATTCTCGCCTCTTAATGTATTAATTTTTAAAAAGTTCTCCCTGCAAAACAATTAGCTTTGGTGCCTCCTTTAAATGCTCAAAAGGTTGGAGCCATAAGAAAAAAAGGAAGTGCGCTTTAATTAAAGAATGAATTATTGAAATACTAAGTTTTAATTGATAGTGCTCTTCTGCTATTGTGCGTGTTTATAGATATTTTATGGGAATCTGTAATCAAAATCTCTCTCACATACAACGAGTGCCTTTAACTGCAGAGGCTGGAGAGAGAGAGAGAGAAAGAGAAACAACCGATCACATTCAGCCACTTAATTTCGAGGACCACGTGAGGTGTGGTTACCATAGCAACAAGCCACTAATTGCCCACATAAAATCAGGATCAGCCTTAACTGGGAGCCAACGGATTGCCAGGACTCAAACATCCATAGGAGCGTTATTTAGAAGGATGTAACTTATCCAGCCAATAAAAATAAGACCACAGGAAGGGTGTCCTTTGTGTCATCTCCTCACACATCAAGAATTCAATGTAGTGGAAACCGTGAATTGTTTCTATTTTATATCCTTCTTGGGTAGCCATTCTTAAAGAGAGTGGAAGCCGGTTTGTTCTTTCTGAAGGATTTGGGATGTCAAGATGTGAAGTCAGCAAGAATGCCGCCCATTTGGAAAGGGGGAAAACAAATCCAGATGGACAATTGGAAGGAGCAATAAACTCACGGAGAAACCTGAGATGCTTCTATCTGGGACATTAGCAGGCTATTTTGACAATGTCGAAAACCATTTTTAAAAAAAACAAAGGGCTATTAAAAGTTATCTTGGTGGAAGACCTCCTCTGTGTGAGTTCCTCTGTTTCAGCCTAAATAAATACATAAATAATCCTACACCCAATTGATTACCTTTCACAGCCCAGTAACTAGGCTGACTGAGATACCAGAATTGAATAAGAATATTGTTGAGAGGAATGCATAGCCATGGAAACAAGCGCTTCGCTATCGAAAATAGAAAAAGAGATGCTGAGAAATTGTGTTTTCGAAGACAGGCTTCACATCGTTTTGATATTTTTATTCTGCCTCAGTCATTTAGTTTCCGTGGCTCTTTTCCAGGACTTTAATTTGCAAGCTGCTGTTTTCCCTCCACAGATCAGAGAAATAATTCAGGAGATGCTGCAGTCTGTGGGCTCATCTAATGCAAAAGCATGTAATGTATATTTTTTTCCCCACTGCGCTTTTCTTTTTGTTTAGAGAAGAATGAGTGCAAGCAGAACCTTCCTGCTCCACCATAAGCCACCCTACCGTCATTCCTTTCAAGCGAATGGGCCATTGCCGTATGTGGAAATATATTATAACTTCTGCGAGAAGGTGACTTTAAAGATCAGACAGCAATCCCCAAGCAAAGAAACAAGAGATGATGGTTTTGAAGATGTCTGTTATAAAGGAAAGGACATCATCCTGGAAGCAGGAGAAATATTCGGTATTTTGCATTTATAGGGCCGTGCAAGCATAAAGAAAAGAAAAACAGAGATGGACAACGTAGGCTAAGAGGCTAATGAAGCCCTACACAACAGTTATCCTTGCACTAACAAATCATAGCAACTTTTAGACTCTTTCAACCTTCAGTGAAGGCTTTCTATTCCTTGAGCAATGGCTTGTGAGGAGATGTCTCAGGTCAAAAGAGAGATAGTCAGTAAGGAAGCTCAAACTATTTACAGAAAGGCAGGTTTCATACCAAAGTCTCCAATTCAGGGGTGAAATGTAAATTTTTTCCTACCGGTTCTGTGGGCGTGGCTTGTGGGCATGGCTTAGTGTGGTCATGTGACTGGGGGATCAAAAGACAGAAACTCACTTTAACAATGTCCTGCTGGAGCAGGGTTGGGCTAGATGACCTCTAGGTCCCTTCTAGCCCTGATTATCCTCTGAAGCTGCGTCTAGTGCCAGGTTTGCAGTCCTTCCTTCCTCTCCTTTTACCCTCTGTCCCCCTCTCTCTCTTGCTTTCCTTTCTTTCCACCCCCCACCGTTTTTTGCCAAGCCTGCTGAGAGCAAAAATGGATCCCCCCACTCCTCCCATTTTTGGCTGGGCGGGGTGGAGTGAGCAAGCGGTGACCGGGGGACCGGTTCGGGGGCGTGACCAGCCACCCATCGTTGCCGGTATGGCGAACCAGGCCACATGTCCGGTAACGGTTCTACCGAACCAGTCCTAACCAGGAACATTTCACCCCTGAGTGTAGGTGAGGAGAGGAGAGAAGGAGGAAAGGTAGTAGGGAGGTGGCGGAGGGAGGAAGGAACTAGAAGGGAAGAAGGGAAAGAAAGAAGGGCTGCAAAACCTGGAGGTGGGATGGTAAAAAAGTAACCTTGAATTAATAAAGAATGTATGAGAGGATATGAAATGAAATGTAAACATGTTTGTTATATAAAAATAGATGAAATGTGAAAATAAAATATGTAACTGTAAGGAAAATAAAATCAATTTTTTTTCAAAAAGAAAAAAATACTGCCTGAAACTACAGAAGGTCTGGCTTGGCTGTAAATCTTTTTAAAAAAAAACTTGCAAACACTGTAGGAGTGGTATGTACCCAGCTGCCAATAAAGGAACCAAGGCATTTATCTAAGGTGGCACAAGGAGTAGTGATGGTGCCACCAACAAAACCAAACAGGTAGCCTCAGTGGTACTAAACTCTAGATGGCAGCAACGATATGCAGAAAACTTTGATTCTTTGCTGCCATCAAGTGGTCATGCAGCTGCCCGCAGATCTGAAGACTGTAGTTTTGTTGATGTAATCTGACAGGCTGCTTCATCCTTGGGAGAACTACCAGAGCCATCTCTGCTATTGTTTGTCCCTAGAAGTGCCACATATATGCAAGAGTCATAGATTAGAACAGGTCTATTCTTGCAAAGATACTCAATCTCTGCATGGGTTGGCATAGTGCAGTGTTCCTTAATTTTGACAATTTTAAGATGTGCTGATTTCAGCTCCTAAGAATTAAAGTTTCCAAGGCTGAGAATCACTGGCACACAGGTAGTCCTCAACTTATGAACACCTTTGGGACCAAAATTTCCATTGCTAAGCAAAGTGATTATTAAGTAGGTTGCGCCCAATCTTGCAAACTTTTTGCCATGATTATTTAAGCAGCAGTTGTTAAATGAAACGTGGTTCTTAAGTAAATCTGGCTCCCCCCATTGATTTTGCATGTTGGAAGCCAGCTGGGAAGGTTGAAAACAGTCCCAGGCCTTTGGGACCTGTGACTGTTACAAATGCATGTCAGTGGGAAAGAACCCAAATTTTGATCACCTGACCATGGGAACACTGCAACAGTCGTAAGTGCCAAGACCAGTCATAAGTCACTTTTTTCAGTTGCAGTTGTAACTTTAAACGGTCGCTAAACAATTGTAAGATGAGGACTACCTGTAATAAATCCCAGTTGAGAGGTTTCCTTAAGTTCCCAGACAGCTCTTCTTAGATCCCTCAGCTGCAAACTAAAATTGCAGCCTTCATCGTTGTTTTAGCACAGTTATTCTCTTGCTTTATTATGCGAGGCTAATTTTAAAAGCTATTCTTGCTACAAAAGAATATCTTCCTTTGCTGTCCCAGAGGGTATTCTTAATCAGGAATAACCACAGGCTAAATTATAATGTAGAAGTCTGCTGCCCTTTTGGTAAGGCTGCCTGCTCATCCTGTGTTTGTTAACAAACACTTCTAAGTACAAAATTGTTGGAGAAATGCTTTTTTCATTATTTTCAGCAACTTCAATTAAACTAAGAGGCTTATGGGAAAGAGGTAGGAATTAAAAATGTATGGATTTTCCCCAGCAAAAGTTTTAGTGATCATTCCCACATAAGCGTTTTCTCCTTTGGTGTTAACTGTCTCAGAGATAGGCCAATTTAAAAAATATCCTCCAACAAACATTAGTCTTTCAACAGTGAAGAGAGAACGCAGCAGCTAATCAGATTTCTAAGCAATTTTCAAGAAATGGAACTCTTAAGGCTCTGTAAATGTAAATGGGTGGCATTTCTAAGACATTTGCCGATTAATAAATACTAGTAGATCTTAGTATTACTGGTTACCATATTAAGGTACAATCCAGAAGTACAGGCACAGGTAGTTCTCGACTTATACCCACAATTGAGGCCAAAATTTCCATGGCTGAGCAAAACTGTCAGGTGAATTTGGCCCCATTTTATAAATTTCTTGCAACAGTTGTTAAGTGAACCATTACAGTTATTAATTTAGTACAGGATGTCAACATCACATCACATGACATATCGCGACTTTTTTCCCTTTTGCCAAAATGGGGGTGGGCATGGCCAGCACGTGACGCATCCGGCCTGCGGTCCACAAGTTTGACACCCCTGATTTAGTAACATGGTTATTAAATGATTCAGGTTACCCATTGACTTTGCTTGTCAGAGGATCTCAAAAGAGGATAATATGACCCCCCCAGGACACTGCAACCATCATAAATATGAAGCAGTTGCCAAGCATTTGAATTTTGATTATCTGACTTATGGAGATGCTGTAACAATCATGTGTGTCTATTGAGAAGCTCCCATCATCCAGGTCATGGTTGTCTCAAAGGTGCTTTTTCAAAATGGGGGAAAAAGAACATTGTCCAGTTGCCTTTTGAAAAAGTATCTTTAGTGTGAAAAACAGTCATAAGTCACCTTTTTCAGTGCCATTGTAACTTTGAACGGTCCCTAAACGAATTGTTGTAAATCGAGGTCTAGCTGTATTTCTCTGGATTGTGAGGCTTGCTGTACGCGTTGCTGTATTTGGGGTGGCCTCCTGAATTACTACAGATAACTTTTTCCTAATATCTACAACCGAAAAGTGAAGCACCACAGACACACTGTTCAGTTTGAAGTATTTTTGTTTAGCCTGCCTAATTGAGAAGCCTAATTAAAAGATTAAGTAGTGAGGACTGCTGAGTTAGTCCAGCCCTTTTTTTTTTTTTTTTTTACAAGAAACCCTCAATTTCCTCCACTTTGCATACCAGGAGCGTAAAAAAAACGGTAGTGCTTTAAAGAAAAGGTGATGCCTCTTTAAAGCAGATATTTCCCATTCTCCCCCCCCCCTCTTCCCCGCCCCTTCCCACAGCTGCCTAGACTTTCTGTTTCTGTGATCTGCCTTTTGAATGGTTTTTGTGGCTGATCAGTTCCACCTAATGTGTCTCTTGATTTCTGCTATTGTAATACTCAGACGACATGCTGTTCTCTTCATTTTTATAAGCTTTAGATGCTCCTGCCTGTCATACTCTGCCAGTTTATCTTCAGCGTCTGGATTTGCTTTCAGACTTGCATGTCTATCAAGCTGCTGTTGCTTTGAATGTGAGATCAAAAGAAGATGAATTCCAGTGTTAAAAAAAAAAAAACCCTCGTAGGAAGAAAAGATTGGGTCCTGTGTAAACTGACAGCTCCCAATGAGTTATTTTAGGTAGCATTAGCACCTAGAATGACAGACAAGTCCAAGAGTTACATGCTAAATAACAAATATCAGAGATTGTGGCACATTTTGCAATAGCAATACATTTTCTAGAGGAATTCCTTTAAAAAAAAAGAAGGTAAACTACTGTTGCTGGTTGTTCCACCACTCAACCCTTTATAAGCCATCTTTAAGTGTCAGCTCCAGTTTACTTGCCTTGTCAATATCTCTGTCATTTCTCTTAGATGTCAAGAGAGCAAGACTTTAATAATTGAGGCTGAGGAAGGGGAGCAGGAGAGATGGCGAAGGGAAGACAGTTTACTTAGTCATTTGGCTTTAAATAGGTATTTTGTTTTGGAGATGAGGAATGTAAGAAAAAGAATGAATCTGGGGGAAGATATTGAAGGCACACTCCTGAGAACTTAGATGCAAAGTCTGATTTATTTGAAAGGGGGAAAAAAATGTTATGAAGGAATTTGAATAATTGCTGTGAAGTCTGGCCAACCTTAACAGACATTTATTGACATAAGTGCGTGGGTACCACAAAGAGTGTGAAAAACAAGCTTTCCAAAACTATGTACAAATAAAAGGATTTGCCTAGCTTCATGGCTAAGATGCATTTGCCGTTGTTTCAGCTAGTTATGTATGATTTTAAGCATGCAGCCATCTGCTTTAATAGGGTAGAATTAATATAATTTTTTGGCGTGTTAAGCACAACTTTGAAATTACCTGCAAGCTCCAGTTGACTTGGAGGTGGGGGGGAAATTGCTTAAATTCTTGTGGTTTCTTTGTCGTTTCATAAAAGCAGACGTTGCTACTGTGGAGGCAAGCCTCCCGTTGTTGCCTACAAAGGGCAGTGCTCCAATGTGTTTTCCCTTCAGTGTGTGCTTCAGCTGCACAGCACTTCCTGTTTATTCAAACATCTTTTTACCATTCTTCAACCCCCTGCTTCAGACAAACAGCCAGGACACATCTTCGGCAAGAAGACGGCAAACTAGAGATTAACAGTAAGCGCTTGCTCTGTGAAACTAAACTCTTTATATTGTCTTTTGAAATATCCAGGGGGGGAAAGAGGACACAATGTAAGGCTGCAAGGAACTTTTATCCGGCTATCTTGTTTGAAATTGTAGGAGGTTTTAATTGCTGGCGTTTTAAAGCAAATATGATGTTTACTTCCTTGTGAATGAAAACAAAATGGATTGTAAACGGGTTTCTGCTAACTTGTTCCTCGTTTTGGTGTGTGTGTGTGCTGTCTTGCTTTTCAAAGATATATCCCAGGAAGTTTCATGTTATTCCTTACGCAGGGAGGCATGCCGTTCATTTATTGTGTTTTTATGTGTGTGAATGTGTACACATGTTTAAGTGAAACAGAACGAGCCAGCAAGCATTGTGCTATCATGGTCTCAAGTTCAGGAAGAACAGCAGCAAAGAAAGAAAGAAAGAAAGAAAAAAAGAAAAAAGGAGAAAAAGGGATTGAACAAGTCTTTGCCTTGTGGCTATTTCCATTTCTGAATCAGTCTTGTTAATATTTGTAGAAAACAAATGCTAATGAAATGCTGGCTACTGATTGGGTGCTGTCTCTTTCATTTATAACTGTTGTCTTGGTACTGCAACAAGCAGAAAGGAAGGAATGAGGGAAGGAAAACTTATTTGCAAGTAGTTTACTTTCACATCAAAGACTGCTCTTCAGATTTGGAGTATTTGATTTAATACCAGAAGCTAATGCTTACAACAGCTGCTACGTTTCAGTAGAACTTGTTTGTGTCCCTTTAACACATATTGCATTTTGGTTGGCATTTTATGATATTCCTCAAGGAAAGTCCTCTTAACGCTGGCTGATACCGACCTTTTTATTTAATGATTTAAAGCTCAGAGCCATAGAGTAAAACTGGAAATGGATAATGTATAATAGGAAACAACATCCTTAAAAAAGCTTCTATGAAATCTGCGATATGCTAAATGTTTTAAGAAGGCAATGTTTAATAGAACAAATTCATATTTATGAACAACTGCAGGTGCAGCACACATTTAAGAATATGTGTGCACATTCGTGAAGGATGTGGGAGGGGTGGCTGATTTTTCAGAACTATGCCATTGGGAAAAATAACAATGTTGGCAATTGCTTGAGGACAGCTTATTTAACTGAAAGATTAATTGCATGGAGAAGATGGAAAGGGTGACTATAGTTATTTACTCAGATGCTAGTGTAGGTGTAGGCCTGCAAAGCTCACTGTGGGAACAGTGGTCTGTTGCCTTTCCTAGTATATCAGTCTGTTTGATGACGATCAGATTTCCCAGCTTGCTGATTCTGTTTTTTCTGGAGAGCAAGCTTGATTATTTATCAGAAGGAAAAGGGAGTAGCTCAAGTAAATAAACATGTGACCAATCCCTTGTTTTCTTTGTGGCCATAAGAAATTCACGGAAATAATAAAAGCATTGTGTTTTTATTTATTTATTTTTTGTAAGAAAGAAAGCAACATTATGTGTTGATTTAATTTGAAGGAAGAAAAGTTTAAGTGTTTTCTTTTTCAGTGTTCCAGGGCTTTGGCTTTCTAAAAATTTACAAGGTTCTCAGGCAAAAATTAATCTGCTGTTTTGTGTACTGTTCCACTGGAATGTTTCCATAGATAACATTGCCAACTGCTTGGAACTTGAACTGGATTGATTACAATAAGGCTTGTTTCTCTACCTCCTTTGAAAATGTCACTTTCTTCTTCTTTTAACTCATCATCTAGATGCTGGCCTAAATGAGGGGCTTTGCGGTCTTGTGGAAGGGGGGTATACTGGTTTTTGGAGCAAAATATAGACAGGGTAGTTATGCCCACCCACCCCAAAAAACTGTTCTCAGTGAAAATGTGGCATTTGCAACAGTGTTAAAGCACCTTTTTTGGGGGGGGGGATATGGTTCCTTTGAATGTTATTATACACACTTCTGTTTTTAATCATATCTCAGGAGAATATAAGAAGGAAAAATCTTATGAACTAAATTACGATCAAGAAAGGAAAATATATATGGCAAAGTTAGTAGGAGCAATGTTGTATGTTTCACTGATTTCACTGAGTTACCAAAAAAAAAAAAGATACAAAAATGATTTTTTTATGTTGGATATATGGATAACTAAATAGATTTATTCAAGAATCTTATGTTATCTCTCAGACTAGATCATTGCATTAGTCTATAACATTAAATGATTAGCTTCATTCTGTTGGTAGAACCATATTGAAATGCTGTAAGAGGTTTTAATAGGTTACTTTTGTCCTCTTCTAGCTACCAACTTTAGCAAACAATTTATGAATCTGAGTTAACAATGCGTTATAATATTACCACGGATCCTGCTGGGAACAGATTTCTTTAACATGTACTCTATAAAGGGCGAAAGAACAGCAGGAATAAAGTCCAGCTAGTATTCATTCTCCTTTCTGAAAACATTCAATTTATTTTTAATATATATGAGGTAGGCAGAATTCATAGCTTTTACAGCTGTTCCTTACAAAAATGTCCTACATACTGAAAGCAATATAAGCTCTTCACAGAGGCCGTGTGTCTCTTTTGTATGATTTTTCTGGACTGGCTGTGTCACCCATATAGCATCATCTAATAACATAGTCATTCCAGGAAGTGTTGGGAAGAAGCAGCCTCCACATTACTATGAACATGGGCAGTTTTGTTATTCAGAAAAAAAAGGATAGCACCTTTATTTCCAAAACTTAAGTGCAACCTCTGTTTAATAACCAAATGTTATACCAGGTTAAAAAAAAGAAGAAGAAGAAAAACACCAATTTTTTATCACATAACCACAGGGATTCTGCAATTGTTATAAGTCATTTGTTTTTCAGCCCAGTTGTAACTTCAGTTATAAGTGAGAGGAATATCCTTACTGGTATGAAGCATCGGTGAAGTTAATCTGGGCTGAGGAACTTTGCAGAATCTCTTGGCTTTTATTATGGTCTCCCATACTATGAGACGGAGAATGACTCTTTTATTGGGACAGCTTTGTCACCGTGTAAATTATGTCGCTTTATCATAATTTGTGGATCAGATCAATCTAATACAACATCCAGTTTCTTTTATTAGCCAACCTGATGCCCTTAAAATGGCAACAACAGTAGGAAAGAATAAGAGCGGAACTGATTGCCTTGTCCTACTTTTGTCTCCTAGCAACTTATATTCAGTGGTATACTGTTTATAAAACATGAATTTTATAAACAATATACTTCATGTAGCTGCAAAGATTAATGTGACTTATCTAATCTTCTTTTAAAAAGTCTAGAAACCATTTTCACCCCGTGAAATACAGTTAGTTAGTTTGTCAGTTAGTTATTGGATGACTTCACCTATCATTAAAGAGAGAAAAAGAAACTTCTCTTTTTCTTCACACCACCATTGTGTTATCAACATCAATTATTTTCCTTTTCAAACTCCTCCAGAACCCAGTTCCACTGAACTATTTTTGTCTTCACCAGTTGTTAAATGAAAAGGAATACTCCTTTTCTACTTGCTAATTGGTCCTTGCGCTGTGTTTACTGCACAAGTTCATATTCTGCTGTAATCCTCTGCTGTGAAGAGAGTTATTGGTGACATTCGGTAGATAAAAGAAAACAGATGTCAAAAAGGTTGACTTGATGAAATTTTATGTACAAAAAGAGGATTTTAGATATATTATAGTTGTCAACATAGTACTAACAGACTTGCTTCTTTACATATGGATCTACCTAAGGAAACGACTAGCACACACATTCATGCTAGTCATTTCCGGCTCTAGGGGCGGTGCTCATGTCCGTTTCTAAGCCAAAGAGCCAGCGCTGTCTGAAGACGTTCTCCGTGGTCATGTGACCAGCATGACTCAATGCCAAAGGCGCACGGAGCACTGTTACCTTCCCACCAAACTGGTCCCTATTTTTCTACTTGCATTTTTTACATGCTTTTGAACTGCTAGGTTGGCAGAAGCTGGAACAGGTAGCAGGAACTCACCCCATTATGCAGTGATAGGGATTTCAACCACTGAACTGCCAACCTTCAGATCGACAAGCTCAGTGTCTTAGCCACTGAGCCACCGCATTCCCTATATATCTACTTACTCATACCCAGAATGAGTTAATCTTTCCCATTCAATGGGGAATGTTTACGGCCTAGAAGATTCATAAAAGCCCATCAATGTTTTTTTTTAAAAGAAGGCATTCTTTTTGAATGGATTGTATCACCCTGGTCTATAAAAATAAGCCATTTGCAGTGACCAAAAACGTGCCCTCATTTCTCATTTACAGTTTATGTGCTAAAAGAGACAGAAAGCTTACTTAAAAGCTCTTGATGCAACAGTTGACAAGCTGCATTAGAGGACAGAAGTCAGCATAATAAGAGTTGGTGACCATTAAGATTGAATGGAGATCTGACAGCTAATTTCATAAAGACCTTCTAAAGTCACACGCTGTCTTAGAGGATGAGAGGGTGGGCAGACAAGCCCCAACGCTAGCCAACTTGCTTTCTTTTCGGTGCTCTTCCTCTTTTTTTGTCTACCTCCAGAGAAGTAATAACTGTTGATTAGCCTTTAGAATAACAGGGCAAGCAGTTGGATTTTGGGTCAAGGGTGAGCTGAGATTCTCTGAAGCAGCTGGAGAAGGTGAGAGTTAAACTGAACAATTGAACAGACGGACATGGGTTGACCTTGTAATAAAGGTTACTATTAGCACTCCCCCAGTCTTTTCTACAAACATTAAGTTTAAGATGGAGAAAGGATAATGTCCTCTTCTTGTGCTTTGGTGAGGTGGTGTCAGCTCCCTGTGGTTTAATTTAATTATATACTCAGTGGTTTTAAATACTAGAAGGCCTGACTGTGCGAATGTGCCTGTAGCATCTTGGAACCCATGCAAAGTACCAAAAGGGATCTGCAACGAATGCTTAAACCACATCAACTCAGATTTTAAAAACTTAACAAAAATTGCCAGCCATTCCTTTACTTTTAATTTTGAGCATCTGTTTCTCCCCCCCCTCACCCCCCCCCTTTTTGACTCCACCATCTGAATGCAGAGCTCCACTAGGTTATACAATGTACAGTGCTTGTTTCTTTACAACTCCCATCATTGCCCTCACATTGACCTGTGGGGGCCATCTAGGCTGGCATCTTGGGAATTGTAGTCCAGGATGTCTTGAAGGTAGGAGGTTGGGGAAATGACATTGTACTTTTCAGGATCTTTGGTTGATAATGAGCCAAAATAAAATATAAATGTGGATGCCAAGGAATGTTATAGGTATGTTATTAGAGTTTACATTTCATTGAATCTGTTATTCTGGTATCCGTGTATGGATCTAAGACTAAAATTGCTCATGACAGTGCTGCTTTTATGCCAGGTAGATACTCTCTTTCATACTGAAAATTGTCTTTGTTCAGATATTTATAGTGTCTTTTAGAGTAGTATGTCAAAATAGAAATAGAAACAGAACAGTCTGGATCTTTGCTTTAAAAAAATGAGGCTTCCTTTGCTTATTATAGTTACTGGTCACTGTTTTTTTTTTAAATTAATAGTTGATCCTATTTTCCAACCTATGGAACTAAATAAATTCAAGAATACCATGTAATCAGTTTTAGCGTTAGCATCTCAGTGAACATACGTCGAAGGATGCTTCCCTCCCTCTTTCCATGTAGGCATCTTGCACAGGACTATTTCTTTCTTCTTTTACATTGATGAAGTCTTTACTCTTCCCACTGTTCACACCTACGCATGTACTGAACATCTCCAAGGAGACCAGGAAACCCTTGAGTCCAGCAATGGTGAATCCTCCAATGAGGCAGCAAGCAGGGGACACGTCCTTGAGGCATGTAAGCTTCCAGCTGTCCTCTTGCAGGCATTAATTTCCTTCTGGCTCCTACAAGCAGACTTTCTCCTTCATATCTGAAATGTTGGTGAGTCCTTTAGCTTCCTTGGAGTGAGCTGCGTAGGAATACACTTCATTTCATGAATCTCTTTGTCCTTTTCCCCAGTCTCCAGGTTTTATCATCTGCTGCATACTCAAAAATTCCAAATGTATCTTCAGCTGTGATACTGGTGTCCCAATTCCTTTTATAGTTTCCCTTGCCACTGTTTCTTAGATCCAGCTATTGCTGATTCATTACATGGGGGGGGGCTGCATTACCCCCCTTGAAATTAGGCAGGGATCTTGAATATATAGCATTCCGGCTCTTGTTTGAATTTTAAAGATAGTACTTGTGTTGTTAGCTGATATTTTCATAACAGTCAAAGACTAGATCGAATATTGAACAGCTAAAGTCACTGTTTAACAGACTTTACTTAAATATGTAAATGAATATGAGGTTATTCAAAATAACAAGGCCAATAACCTCATTAACAACACGGGCAAAAGCCAATAGCATAGATATGCAATTATTGTCTAACTCTAGTTTAAAAAAAAGTTTATTTTATTTTTATGTTAAAGGGAGTCCAATGTCCATAGAAACCCAGGATTTCTCAGTTCATTTATTTATTTCTCTTTAACACAGACTAAGTAGCAACAAAGCAAGAAGGGTAAATGTGATCCTGAGATCACCTCCTGATCTCTTCCTGGAAATCAGGAAGAAATGGATTGTATGGCTGAACAGAACTTTTCCAGAGTTTTCAAGGAAACAGTGATACTGTTATTTTAAATGTCTGTTTCTCTGTGAGATATTGCACTTATGTTCTTTGAGATGGCTTTAAAAAGAGGCTATTGGTGTTTCAAAAGTGACAAAATGATCTCGCCTGCATTGGGATAATACTGAATTCTTTGAACAGTAGGATGGTAGCATTGAGAGTTGATTGAGATTATCATTTCAATTCAGATGTTTTGGCTTTGTTATACTGCTGTTGGAATTTTGTTGAGTAATTTCTGTGGTTAATTATGTGTTGATATTAAATGGATATTATATATTTTTCTTCCATTAGTTTTTTGTCCATTTCTGTTCTTTCCTTTTTGCTGTGTTTATTTTATTTTAATCATCACAATTTATGTAGATTGTTTTCTGGCTACTATTACTATTTTCCTGTTAGTGTTGTTGTTTTTATATTGTTAATATAAAAAAGGGGAAATGAAAACCAACCTCACCATTCTGGACATAAATTGTTTCAATTCCTGCCCTCAAAACGACGCTGACAACTAGACACAAGAACAGTTTTTTCCCCAAACGCCATCACAAATAATTCCCTGACCACTGTCAAGCTACTTACTAAGACTGCATTATTGTTACTATTAGGCTTTTCATTATTCCTATCACCATCTCCTCTCACTTACGACTGCAGGACTGTAACTTGTTGCTTGTATCCTATGACTTCTTA
>JANHFT010009723.1:212280-246235 GCA_032467955.1 Pseudoxenodon macrops
AGTCCTTCTTTTCATTAAACTAGACATACCCAGTTCCTGCAACCGTTCTTCATGTTTTAGCCTCCAGTCCCCTAATCATCTTTGTTGCTCTTCTCTAGACTTAGATTAACTTTTTCTGCAGGATAATTGCTGTCCTTCTAACTTGCTTGTTTTGGGAGGCTTGTACCAACGGTGTTTCCTCAGAGATGTCACAGAGATATAACACACATTTTACACATTTCAATCTGAGCTTCAAAGTTTGATTCTGAGGAAATGGACTGTTCCTTTGATTGGGAACTTATGGCTTTTGAACTCACCCTGTAGACTAGGGGTGTCAAACTCACGTCACAATTACGTGACGTATCAATCTTTCCCCACCTTTCACTAAACGGAATGTGGGCATGGACAGGACGTAATGCATCCAGCCCATAGGCCCGCCCTGCTGTATACCATTCCCTCCGACTCTTAAGTTGGCTTTATTTAATTTTATCTGATATTTTGAAATAGTCCTGTAAGAGATTCAGAGGCTTTGGGATCATTGCAAGCGTTTCCAACTCTTAATCATAATGAGACACGATAAAAGATGTACACTAAAATATGACACCAAGGAAAGAGAGATAGGAAAATTGATTAAATATAATTTTACTATTTTAAAGTTTAGAAAGTTTGCACATTAAATTCAAAGTCACTTGGAGGTTGAGACTCAGGCCGAGAGAGGCTCTTGTTTCCTTCAGACGCCAGTCATGATCTGCTCCCGGTCACTGAGTGTCCTTCTGCAAAGGGATCACATGTAATGTGACCCACTAAAAAATTGAAACCTGTCTTTTTGAACTGTGTTACAGAAATGAACAAATGTGGAATTCTTTGGTACTATCCAATCCCAGCAAAATCAGGATCATTCATCTGCATTGCTAAAATGTCACTTCTGCTGCTACAAAAAAAAGTTCCTCTCTTGATTTGAAAAAACTTTAAGGAGCCCTGGGAGAAATGTGAAAGAACAGGAAACATGTGTTGGGAACACATTTGTCCGAATGTGTACAGAAATGCTGACACCTGCCTTTGTTTGTCTTTCTCAAAAGCTATTCATGATTCTTACGCAATGCTCTTTTAGCAATGAAACATCTACTGTACAATTTTTTCCTCACATTTCCCCAAGGGTGTGTGTGTGTGTGTGTGGGGAACCACAAAAGTATCAGCCCCTTGGTTCTGCTCTCACCCACCAGCTGTCAAAGGCTAACAAGGAGGCACTTGCAAAGAAAGATCACAGCAGGAGTTGGGAATAAACCTGGAGATCTTTCGCTCAAAACCACAATCCCTTTTCTCCTCAACACAATATTCCTACATTCCTCTTCTCGATTGAAGTCACCTGCAAGGCAGAACAGCCTTTATATCTGAAAATTTACACTGGTTTTGTCACTGCTCCAAATACCCCCAATATTGTTGCTATTCATATGGTTTTTTGGACATGTACCGTATTTTTGGGAGTATAAGATACACCTGAGTATAAGACGCACCTTAGTTTTTTGGGAGGAAAATAGGGAAAAAAGTCTGCCTATCAGGTATTCATATGGCTAGTGTCCTTAGTCTGGTCAGCTTCAACACATTATTTTATCTCCTGGTTAGGGCTGGGGGAAAAAAAGCTTCTTCAGAGGGAGTAGCAATGAAAAAAGCCTGCGAAGATCACTTCACTCGCTAGCTGTTCGTTAGGTCTGGAAAAAAACTTCGAAAAAACTACATTCGGAGTATAAGAGGCACCCACATTTTCAGCTTCCTGGGGGTGGGGGAAGTGTGTCTTATACTCTGAAAAATACGATACTTCATATTAGATGAAGTAAACAACAGTCAATCGAGGAGGCTTTCAGTTTTTCCCATAGTTTGGCTCATGATATGGAATCAAGAGCTGCTTCTTGGTCTTTGAAGGTGGCATAAAGAGAGAAAGTGTTGCAGAGGATTATTTTTCAATGAGATGTTGGAGCACTAAGCACTGGTCAGTGGTGGATTGTCCTTCCCTAAATCCAACTTGCTGTTCTGAAAGTATGTTTTCTTCTTCCAGACAACCCTGGAGTTTCTGTTGCATAAAGTTTGCTAATTGTGTTGAGGCAGATCGGTCTATAATTGGCAGAGTCATCCTTTCCCCCTCTTTTTGTATATAAGTTATTATTTATTATATTTACCGATATTTATTTATTTATTTGTATCTTGCCTTTTATTATTACAAATAACTCAAGCGGCAAACATATCCAACACATCTTCCCCACAACAACACCCCGGTGAGATGAGTTGGTCTGAGAGAGAGGAACTGGCCCAATGTCACCCAGTTGACTTTCATGCCTAACGCAGGATTAGAACTCACAACCTCTGTCTTTTTAATCTGGTGCCTTAACCACTTAGACCAATAAGTCTATTGACCATGTCAAAGAAAAGAAAAGTAAAATTCCAGAGTTAAATTAATGAAAGAAGATACAATAATTAAAAAAAAACCGCAGTAAATGCGAAGAATCAGCATTGTCACTAAAGTGATCATCCTGCATCTTTTAAAATTGCTGCTATCTGATATATCTTCTTGTGTGCTGTAGCTAGGCAGCTGGGATGACCGTCATGCCTTGGGTGACCCTGTTAGGATTATATATTCTTAGTATACAACCTTGGGATTTTTCGCTCATCCCTTCCACAAACACCTGCCCTGCTATAATAAAGTAGCACAGCAAGACCTAATGAGGGCTAGATAGATAGTATTTATACTGATTTACTACTGTTCTGAACACACAATTTTTAAAGGAAGACATTTCAATATTTGTGTGTGTGTGTGTGTGTGTGTTGATTGGATCAAATACTGAACAGCCAAAGTCACTGTTTTAACAGACTTTACTTAAATATGTAAATGAATATGAGGTTATTCGAAATAACAAGGTCAATAACCTCATTAACAACACGGGCAAAAGCCAATAGCATAGATATGCAATTATTGTCTAACTCTAGTAATAAAAAAAAGTTTAATGTTTTTTAATATTAAAGGGAGTCCAGTGTCCATAGAAAGAAACCCAGGATTTCCCAGTTCATTTATTTATTTCTCTTTAACACAGACAAAGTAGCAACAAAGCAAGAAGGGTAAATGTGAGAAAATATGATCCTGAGATCACCTCCTGATCTCTTCCTGGAGTTCAGGAAGAAATGGAATGTGTGAACATGGCTGAACAGAACTTTTCCAGAGTTCCAAGAAAACAGTGATGTATTTTAAATGCCTGTTTCTCTATAAGATATATATATGTGTGTGTGTGTGTGTGTGTGTGTATGTATATGTATATTATATGTATATATACGTATATATAACTATGTCACGTCTAGTAGAATTACTCTTATCCTGCAGCTATTACTTTCTCCTTTTGATATATCAGAGCAATGAGACATTCAGTTTTCCCCGTTTGCAACTTCCCATCTGATGTTTGTTTGTTTGTATCCTGCCTTTATTATTTTCACAAACAACCCAAGGTGGTGAACAAATAAAACACATCTTCTTCCTCCCATTTTCCCCACAATAACAATTCTGTGAG
This sequence comes from Pseudoxenodon macrops, assembly GCA_032467955.1. NCBI lineage: Eukaryota > Metazoa > Chordata > Lepidosauria > Squamata > Pseudoxenodontidae > Pseudoxenodon > Pseudoxenodon macrops. The sequence goes on from JANHFT010009723.1 coordinate 215,811, forward strand.
GTGAGTTGGGTTGAGAGAGAGTGATTGGCCCAAAGTCACCAAACTGACTTTCATGCTATGTAGATATTCAAACAAATGCTCATTGCTTTCATTGTTCATCTTCTGGAGTAAAAGATCCAGCTGTTCACTTACATAGCTAAAAGTATAAAACTAAAAGTATAAAAGAGTTGAATTCTAAAAGAATTGAAACAAGACAACCAATTTGCATTGTGCCTCTTTCTGTCTGGTGGTTTCAAAGGACTACAGATCTCATATATTTTGATACTCTCCTCAAAAACATCACCAATTCCTGAAAACTTGTTCAGATCTAACTTTGGACCTTTGTAATAGTTCCTGATGCTTTTCTATAAGTGTACTATGACCTACGCCTAGGGTCCCCAACCCCCTGGTCTGTGGATCGGGCCACAGCATGCCAGAAACCGGTTGTACAAACAAGTGAAGCCCCATCCATGAGATACAGGCAGCATGCAAAACTACACCTCCTCCGCTCCACGGAAAAACCTTTCTCCACCGAACCGGACACTGGCCCAAAAGATTGGAGGCTGCTGCCCTAAGCTGTTCATATGCAAACTACTTTTAAGAACCGAATTTCATTGTGAATTTTATTGCTTTCTTTCATTCTCCTAAATTTCCACATCTGCATAAAAAAATTTCTGAACAAACATATATATTTGTGAGAATTTCATGTATTTCTGTTTGTCATACATGCACATTCAAAATAATACTTTCCATAAAGCTACTCATTAACACCACACTATACAGGTAATCTTGCTTGGCGACCACAATTGGCATCAGCAGCTTGGTTGTTAAGCGAAATGGTTGCAAAGTGAAACCGCAACTGTGCTTAATGATTTTACTTCAACTTTCATTTGTTATTCAGAACGGCGGAGGTCATCAAAGCAAGGATTGATCATAACATTTCTTTTTCATCTCTGTCCTCATTGCAAATGGTCACTACACGAAGCAGTGGTTAAACGAGGACTGATAAATGTTTGGTGAAAATATCTTATCATTAACATGCTGAACAAGGATTTATTGATTGATTTGCTTTTAGATAGCGTATTTTTACCTAGGACATTAAAAGATAATGGAAAAAAGTTTAGAACCTGGTCTGAATCTTTTGTTCTCCCCTTCCCACAACCTCAGATAAAGGTCTGTCTTTGAAGTCCATGATGGAAAACATCATGAAGTCAATTAGAGAGCATTTATAAACAAAGGGATTACAGACAATCCTTCTGTCTTTTGCGCAATTGAGATAGTGTGAGTTTGAAAATTGGCAAGAGAGAGAAGGGGAGAGAAATAAAAATAGAAGGAAATGGTGAAATCATACCTAGTAACTGGCTTTGTATTGCTTAGATTCTGTTAGCTGTGATATCATAGACAAAATATTATAAACATACCAGGGCTATAGCATGCCCGTGTTTAAAAAAAAAAGTTCAGGAACTTTTATTAAGTTTGTTTTCCTTGTCATATTGTAAAAATTTATTATGTGTACTGTCTATATTAGAAGCAGATTTTAGCAATTCTGTCTAAGTGAAGTCATCCTGGTTATTTCCAGACTGTCTGTTTTTCTTTGTGAATAATTTTCATACATTGGATGACAATCATATTTAGAAGCTCTCCACATTTTTAAATAGGACATTTCCCTTTTGAACTTTGGTAGAATGTTCCAGCCTAACATGCTTAAGAATATTTTCTTAGGGTGATTCTTCTAACCTTTTCTGCATTATAGATATTATATTAAAAGTGAAAACAGAAATAACTCCCAGGTCTCACTGTTCAACCACCGGTCACCACCACTGTCACACATACATTTCATCTTATTCTGTGATACCCATTTACCCATTTATTTAGAGATAATATTGATCTCAGTGGAACTGTATTTTGAATAAACATGCATTGTCTTGATTAAAGTTGCAGTCCACATCGCAAATACCAAAAGATAAGGTGGATTGGTCTCACTAGGATTGTTTCATGATTTGGTTCAAATGATTGTTGGTTGAAATGTTTAGCTGTCTAATACAATAAAAGTTTATTTTTAATAACTGCAAACTTCTCACCATCTAAAATGTAGTGTTTAAAATATATATTTTAAACAAAATGCAGCGCATGTACTATAAATGATGGGAGAGTGATGGATATATTTTTAATGCGTGTAACTCCATAGGATGTCCATTGCAAGAGGCATCACATTTATTTATTCTAGTGTTTGTTTATTGTTTGATTTATGTCCTGCCTTTTACTTAGGAGCTGTAGACAACATGTAAAAGAGGTGTAAAGTAGTCATTGGTTTATGAGTTCTGTTACAGATATTGAAATGAAGACACAGTGTAGGTACTATATTGTTAGAGCATTAAACCAAGTGCATGTAGCCTATGTAAAGTATTCTAACAGAACATTTCCAAGCAAATGTTGGTGTTTAGGAACAATATAGTCCTTTACCCTGAACAATTAAAGCAACTGCATCATCTTGAAAGCTCAATCTAACTGCTTCAAAGAATTACCCAATTACTGCCATATCTTTTTATATCCTCAGACAACACTTCCTGGGGCTATCAATGAAGTAAAATGGGCATCCATGTATACCCATAGAAAAACAATCTGGGTTGTTGTTGTTGTTGTTGTTTTTGCATATGTAATATTGAGGATGGACTGCTGTGTATTTTACTTTTGAGTTCCTAAAAAAAGACAGGATATACATCTATCAAATAGTAAAACAACCGTTTAAATTTCATTTAAACACATATGGGCAAGTATCTTCAAACTTCCATGCATTCAGTATGTATTTTTTTCTGAAGGAATAATTGGCAGACGGGCATACAACCTTTGTAGAACAGTTGGTGAAAACAAAGCCATATAAAAAAAAAACTTGACTATGTGTAGATCTCATGTTTGCAATTGCATCCATATTAATATGTGCCCCTGTAAGAAACTCAAGAAAACATCATGCAAACAGTCCTCACAATATCACACTTATAAGCACAAAAGACAAAATGCATTAAATAACAGTTCAGCAAAGCAGAATATTTCCTTAACTGCTTGAAATATTTTCTAAAATATTGGGGGAAATTACATTGCTATGTATGTCAAGTGAATTCCCTCAGAAAAATCATTTCAAACACAGCGTGCTACAGATCCCTTAGACCAGACAGAAACCTTTAGATGAGAAGCTCATGGTGGTATTGTCAATGCTTAGGCAAACTATAATATTCTGAACTGAGAACCACTTGAGATAAGTTTAATTGGTTTGATAGGAGAGACTCTAGTTGCCATATGTCAGATAACCTGCAGCCAGGAACCTAGGATTGATATTTCCAGTAATGTAGTTAAACACATAAAAACTTCAGTGTGAATTTTGATTCAAGCATAGTGTATCTCAATTCAGAACTAGCTGAATTTCTCCTGTCCAAGTGTCTCTGTTCGTTAACACTCTGACGGATCATGCATAAGTAGAGTTTTAGTGCAATTAATAAAAATATTTTGATCAGAGTAATATTTGTTGAAGCTTGGGAATAGATTGTGCAACAAAGTTTGAGTGAATGGGGTCAGTTCCATATCTCTCATTTGGAAATAAATTAGTTGACTTGATTAAAAACACATTTTAATTGAGCTGTTATTTTGTAGTTTTTGATTCAGCTTTAAACAATTTCATCAAACATGCTCAAATAACAATTGGTAAATGCACTGTAAAATGCTGAAACAGAGAATAATTGAAAAATGTATAGTAGCTGAAGAAATACTTCTAGTATTATGCTTGAAATGAAGCATCAGAGTTATGGACCTTTGAGAAATACTGTATTTTATCACAATTATATATGTAAGAGTTTTGAAACAATGAGAGACATGCCATATACCCGTGATAGCAAACCTATGGCACGTGTGCCAGAAGTGGCACTCAGAGCCATGTCGCCTGGCACTCTGCGTCACCCATTTCTCTTCTGGGTTTCTGGCACAGCCATGCTCACTGGCCAGCTAGTCTTCTGGTTATAGGCGCATATGCACGCATGATGATCAGCTGGCCTTCACACATGTGTGTACCAGAACCCAGAAGTTTGTTTCCCGGCGTGTGTATGCCCATTGGGCAGCTCCTCTTAGCACGTGTCTGCAACGGCCATGCTGTCTACACCCACATGCAGCCCCGGGACATCCTCCCCCTTGCCACCGGGAGCGCTGCTGCCAGTCGCTCCTCTGCACCCGCCTGCCTTGCCGCCACCATCAGAAAAGGCCCCAAAGCTGCGCTGCCTGGGATCCATATTGGAGGCTGTTCACGCCGGCAAAGCGCCACTGCTACTTTGCCAGTGCTGCTGCCTCTTTGCAGCCTAATTGCCAGCCACGTGCTCTGGGCAGTGTCCAGCATGGCTGGCTACCTGGAGACTGCCCGGAGTGCGTGGCTGGCAGTAGGAGGAGCCGTTGCTGCCTTTGCAAAAAGGCATCAGCGACAGTGCCACTTTGCCAGCGCGAAGAGCCTCCAGTGTGAATACCGGGCAGCACAGCTTGAGGGCCTTTCCTGAAAGCTGCGGCGAGGCAGGTGGGTGCAGGGGAGCAACTGGCTACCTGCCATGTTTTAGGTTCTAGGTTGGTGCAGGAGGCTTTCCAGGCCCGAAACGGAGGGGGCGCATACACGGGGGGGCTGGGAGGCATGCATGGGGGGCTGGGGCACATGCACAGGAGACACATGCCTCCACAGGGGCAAGGCGCATGGGTGGGAGTGGGCGTGCATGCATGGGGGCACGTAAATTGCATTATGGGTGCCAGCACACACATGCACTGTCATGCACCCACACACACGTTTAGCACACAACGACAAAAAGGTTATCCATCCCTGCCATAGACCATAACCTATTCACAATGGAATAAAACAAGCCATTTTTCACAAGTATATGTTACTTGTGTAATAAGTACAACTGTTATTAGCTCTATAAATGTATTAAATATATTGTTTTCCATGTTAAAAATCCAATTACTATTTGATTTAAATGAAATATATTTTTGATGTGAGAATACAATCCTCCCAACTTCAAAGGATTTTTACAATTATTTCAAAGGAAATAAATGTATTTTAAAACCTATTGGTTTTTAATTATTTTTCCCAACCAGTATAATATTGAAAAGAAATAATGTAGTGAGACTCAGGACTCTGAAGTCAGTCAGCAAGATATTCTTCTGAAAGTAGAACAAATATGAGTCACATCTGACACAAATATGTGTCACATCTGACTACAAAAGTGGGGACAGAAGGTATTCATTTTTTGTAAGAGGGACAGCAGGTTGTTTTAGCTAAGCTTTCCTTCCTTCTCCCAGTGTAATAATCCAGAGTGGGGTGTATATTTCCAGTTCTGTGGACTTGGGGGGAGAGAGAAAGAAAGAAAGGATGGTTTTGTGCATGCACACATGCTGCTTGTGCAAATACAGCTTTGCACACTCACCTGCTCACCCACCTCTTGTGTGGCCCAGGATTGGGACCCCTGGTATATACAGCCTTCCCTCCCCTATGCTTCTCCATATACACATAAAAACAAACACACTAGTGCAATAGGTTTGTTTGTTTTTATCTTATATTTCTTATATTTATAAAAAAACTGAAGGTGGCAAACATACCTAATATTCCTTCTTCCTCCTGTTTTCCCCACAGCCACAACTCTGGGTTGGGATGAGAGAAGGCAAGTGACTGAAAGTCACCCAACCAGCTTTCATGCTTAAGATGGGGGACTAGAACTCATTGTCTCCTGGTTTCTAGGCCAGCAGCTTCACCACTACACCAAACTGATTTTTAAAATGATTATAGAAAAGTAATATTTGTAACTTGAATTTCGTACACACACTGTACATATTTATTTTTAATTGATAGTTGTATTAAAATAAGAAAATATTTTTTTAAAGATAACAGTCTTAGCCTTACAGGGCCCCAGGACTTTCTGGAATCATGGTTACAGGTTGGTCGTTATATTCCAGAGCACTTGTACTTGTGAAACTCTTCAGAAATAGAAGTTGATACATTCCTTCAATATTATGGTTTAATAACTGGGAATTGGTGACCATAACACTTGGTGAGTGGCTTAATAGTAATTGGAGTGGTGAGATATCTAATTGTGTACAATTCTTTCTTCTTCTTTTCGGCAAAGTACCTTTTTTATTAACTTTCCCAATGCCAGCGTGGGTTTAAGAAAATGACTGTAGGACTGGGCTGAAGCAATAGTGATTACAGAGATTTAAAGGTTCAAGAGGTGTAAGGAACTTGGAAAGACGTGTGTCGTTGCTTCTTATAACAATCAAAACAGGAATATTAATACTGTCCCTGAGGAAAAATATACCTGTTTCTAAGCTATAAATAGCTCATTTATCTCAACATGATAGAATTATGAAAAGAGGGCACCTTTCTATGCTTCCCAAATCAACAAAGGACCAAATTCAAGGTTTAATATTGCTCTTTATGTGCCCTATACCTTTAATTAATAACATCCACATAAATAGGGTTTCGAAAGGAAGAAAGACAGAGCAAAAAAGCAGTTAAACTAAATACCTGGAATTACCTTCTAGATCCTGTTATTAAACACACTTTGTTGACAACATGCTATTTCTCATATTATTGTTATTGTTAATTGACGAAGCAAAAGTTATTTCAAAGTGATTCTAACACAAGGTAGGTTATCTAGCATTCCTTTAATGTAGCGCTGACTGTGCTTAGTCTTAAATCTCAACATCTAATAAAGAGTCGCCAACCTAATTTTTTAATGCAATTTACCAATTGGGGTCCCACAAAAGGTAGATTATATTTTATGGCTTATGAACAGCAGGACAGATATTTCAGTAAATCTGCAGACAGTGGTAATTTTGTGGAAAGTGCACAAATGAATCTGGGGGAAAAAATAAAGTATTTTATTGCCTGCCTACACAACTGCATTCACAGTTCTCACACCACAATCACGTATGTATGATGCTTACGATTGATTATATAGAATGTAATAATGGCTACATGAAGAAAATGGAAATTAAATTCAAAAGCAGAATTAATTCTCTTTGTGAAAAACTTAGAATACCAATAGGGGGTGTTGGCATTAGAAATTGACAAGCCAATTCAGGGGGGAAATAATCCCCTCGAACACTCATTTCCACTCAGATCTAGACTAGAGCCAACAATCACTATTATGTTTCCCTAATAACAGTTCCCAGTGTCCTTCCTTGAGAGATTCTCAAATGACTTTCAGCATCAACTCAAATGATGTAAAAGAGTCTCATGATTTTATGTTGTAAAGGAGAAGTTGCATAGAAATCATTTTGCCATGCCCTGAACCATTGGTTGGTTGGTCTCAAACAGAAAAAGTCTACATATGAAGTCCAGAAAATTTCCATTTAGCAGTTCCAAGCAGTGGTGGGATTCATTTTTTTTACTACCAGTACTGTGGGCGTGGCTTGGTGGGCATGGCTTGGTGGGCATAGCAGGGAAAGGATACTGTAAAATCTCCATTCCCATCCTACTCTAGGGGAAAGATACTGTAAAATCTCCATTCCCTCCCCACTCCTGGGGAAGGTTACTGCAAAATTCCCATTTCCTCCCGATCAGCTAGGACTCGGGAGGCAGAGAATAGATGGGGGTGAGGCCAGTCAGAGGTGGTATTTACCAGTTCTCCGAACTACTCAAACTTTCCACTACTGGTTCTCCAGAACTGGTCAGAACTTGCCGAATCCCACTTCTGGTTCGAAGTCACCCTTAATAAAATGTGTGGAGAAGGCATTACCATTTATAATAGAAGGAAGAAGTGATTCTATATTTAATTAACTTTGCAAATTAATTTACAGTCCTTTCTTGCTCTCCAACATAAACAGTTACCACTAGCTTGTCTGTAATCCATAATGTAAAGCCAGGTTTTTTATTTTACAGTACTTTGGGACTAAATAAGCATAGATAGCTTGGTTTATAAAATGGCTTTATCAGGAATCAGATTGCTAAGATTAATAGATGTAAAATTATTTGTTGCAAAACATATATCCCATGCTAACCAGCACCTAAATGGTTTCCCATAAGGGCTGTCCACACTCTCTTTAATTTCTGCACTTTTATCTTTAAAGGAGAATATCTGTAGCTCAGGATTGAAATGAGAGGTCCTTGGTGCTCTCCAGGCTTGGTTGTTTCCTTGGTTGTTTCCCTTTCATTACCCCAATTAGGTAACATCATCAGTGCTAGTTTAGAATTGATTATGTTACCTAGTTTGGATAATAAATAACAAGAAAACAAATAAGAGAGCACCAAGGACCCTTCACTTTTATCTTTGGTTTTTTTCTGTTTTTCTTTTTTCCCCCCTTTTAAATATTAGTTCTTGTTAGTTTGTAATTCTATCCTTAAAATTAATGTTTATTTAAGAAAAAATATATATTCTTGGAATACTTCTGTCTCCCTGCAAGTGCAATGCCTCTCTGTCATTCGTGAATCTATTGCTTCAGGCTTCTTTGTAAAGCCATAAGAAAGGCACCATTACTTTGAAAGTCACATTCGATGTAACGAGTGGATTTGTTAAAGCAGCAGAAGCTTGGAAATAGTTGGGCTACTTTCATGAATTTCTTCATGGTGCAAGTTATAGCATTGACATCAAGTAGGCATAATCTTCCTTACCAATAGGAAGTGGTTTCTGAAGGATGGGGGGGGGGAACCTATTCAAGTATTTGTTTAATGGGCAGTGAATATTTGTGTTCTACCAAGGCAAGTGTGGTTGAGAGCCAAGTATTTAACCTCCATGCTTTACAAAAAATATATGGAAAAATCCACAGGTTCCTTCACCTCACAATAAATGAATGGTAAGCCACCATACATGGTTGGTGTGTTTAGAACAAGCAACCAGCCTGGCTTTAGTAGAAGGCTGTCCAATGAACTACACTCATGTATGAACTTGACTCATGATGACTTCATGGGCACACCTGTGCAGGCTTGCAATTGCCTTCTGCCTTGTTCTAGTCTATAGTCTGAAATGTCCAGATGTCCTCTTATCAAGGTACCATATGATCTGACCATGCTTAACTTGTAAGCCTATCATCTCTTGAGGTCACACTGTAAAATGCCATCTATAGAAGCGGTGGACAATACCATATTCTGCTGGATTTTCCATAGAAACACAATGACCTGCCTTTGCTGACCTTAATGCTTCCAATTACTTAATCCCTTTTCTTGTGAGGAATAAAGACATAAGGGGTGGTGGTGAGAAAAACAATTTAGAATGGAAAATACAAACTGAAAAGACGAGATGGCAAAGAAGAGTCAAATAAAGCAGGGACAAAGACCAGTAAGTAAAAGAAAATTTGGCAAAAGTCAAGGTTCAGCATTGATTTTGCTTTTAACTTTCTGTTTATTCAAATGGTGTAAATACAGATTAACTTCCTGTACTCCTTATTTATCTTCATTTGACTTGTCTGGAGATGTGAACAATAAGCTTCTTGTTTAAATTAGCTTGGAAAAAAAGCCCCCATTCTCTCTTAACTTGTTCCTGTGTCCTCAGGTATAGATCTATTTATTTAAACCTGTTACAGCTAGTCTCAGAGGAAAATGATTCACATGCCACTTGCAGCCATCTGTAAAGAATGCCTGTGTCTTAGGTATACTTGTTTGAAACAACTTTTGATTGCAAACGTTGAACTTACCTGCTAAGCTAAACTTGATTTACACTAAGCAAGATAGCTATAATTATACACAGGACAATAGGAATCTCTATCAAGAGAATTCATAATTCTTATAATTTAATTCCTGTGATTTTTATGACATATTACATCAGTATTCAGGTAGTCCTTGACTTACAAGTATTAATTCAGTGACCATTCAAAATTATGATAGCATTAAATAAAGGGATTTACAACCTGTGCTCTTAAGTTTTACAGCCACTGAAACATCTCTACAGTCACGTGAATGAAATTTGGATACTCGGCAATCTGCCTGCCATTAGAACTGATCACAAGGACCCTGAAAGTGCCCCCACCTGCCCAATCCCACCTTTCTGGATCCCTTGGGCCTACCTCCCGCCCTACTGGGTCCCTTTTATCATTTCTCCCCTCATCTTGCCTCACTTCACTTACCTTATCCAAATAACTCTTTTTCCAAGGAGAAGCAGTCAATGTACCACACAGCCTTCTATACGGAAGCTGTGTGTTGCCATCTCAGAAATGGCCCCCGGTTTGCAGGCTGCCACAATTCTTGCAATCGGGAATTGCAGCCACTCTCAAAACGGCACCGCCTTTTTTTTTTTTTTTTTTGGTAGCACCACAGAGCCTCTGTATAGGAAGGCCATGCAGCAGATTGCCTTTTGGAAAGAGAAGCGGCCAATCCACTGTATGATTCTCCTACACAGAGGTCACTTCGTGCCATTTCTGAGCAGGCACAATTTTGGGAGTGGCAGAAGAATTGCAGCCAATCACAAAATGGCATGCATTCTGGGAGGGTACCACACAGCCTCTGTACAGGAAGGCCATGTTGCAAATTGATTGCTTCTCATTAGGAAGGGAGGGGTGACCAGGACCAATGGTGGTGGGACCAAGTGGAAGGGGGACTTCTGCAAGAGATGTCCCAGGAGGTGAGGAAGACCTAGGCAGGCCACATGTGAGCTGGGCTGGTGCTGCAGTGTGGTACCTCCCAGGTCCTCCCCTGACTCCTGAAGTACTCCATGCTCCACTTAAGAATTGCAACAGGGAGACCCAGGATTGTGATTGTGAAGTGAGGCAATCATGTGGGTGCTTCACTTGGATTCCCACAATTTACAACTATAATTCTAGGATCAACTGTGATCATAAGTAGAGGACTATCTGTACATCTGATACATGTTTGCATCTGAGTCATAATGGATGCTAATCACCCAACAGCTGGTCACATTAGCTTTCATCTTGAAGACTCAGTATGTGAATCTTTAATCCTACACACAAAGGCAGAGAAGAGAATCCATATTTTGTTTTGTTCATGACATTAACTAATTAACTCTGGGTCTATTCTCTGCAAATTGCAGGTTCATAAATAACCAAATATACAGGATATATTTATACAGTATAGTATATATAAAGGGGATTCTTTTTGCCAGCAATCCATTTCCAATTAAGTACTTAGATTATATTTTAGAACAAAGTATTTTTCCTGTTTCCCCCTCCCCACAAAAATAGGCCAATAAGCACAGCATAGTAAAATAGTAAATTTAAGAAACAGACTTGAAGGAATGAAGATGATCTCTATTGATACAGTAGCCTGCAACTGCTCTGTGGTCTATTTCAATTTGCTAAGGTTGCATACAAGCTGTTCTTAATAAAACATTACATTTGTTTTACACTTCCTTCCGATTTGCTACTCTGCGTGTAGGGGTATATGAGTGAAGTACAAAACAAAGTTAATAAGCATGCCTAACGAATGCAGGGAGTCCTTGAGTTATAAGTGATTGAGCGCTTGGGACCAGGATTGTCATAAATAAGCAATGCAGTTGTAAAATACAACATTGCATGATGTTGTCACAACCCCAAGAGATGGGGAATCATTAAATGGGAAGCAGATTAAGTCCTAAGTAAGGAGTGCCACAGTGGGTGAGGAAGATCCAGGAAGGCTTGGTATAGGCTGTGCCTGAGTTGGAGTGCTGCAGTGCGACGGAGTCAGGACAGCCAGGGAAAGAGCATGCATGTGTGCAACTGCAGGAAGGTTGCAGGATGAGTTTGTGTGAATGCAAGGAGTGCGAGCGAGTGAAGAGGAAAGGAGGACACATTGCATGTGAGTGAAGAAAGACTGGAGAGAGACTCGCCTGAGCAACTCCTTGCTGGCCTTCCCACTGACTTTGGTGGTGGGAAAGGGGCAAAGAAGGTTGGCAAGAAGCAATCATGTGATTGTACTTTACTACAACCATTGTAAGTGCAACGGGTTTGCCAAGTACCTGGATTTGGTTTATGTGACAGGCTGCACCAACAGCTGGAACTTCAAGTACTGGTTGTAAGTCCCTTCATTCAGTGCCACTAAACAAATAAAGTAAGAGAAATATGTTGACAACTTAGTTGGGATAAACAGAGCGAGAGACAAGGGAATGCACTCAAAGAATCATCTCAGTATTGCATTGATACATATATGGAATACATATGTAAACTTTATTTCAATGTTACAAGAAATAGCAATGGTATGTCGGACAATCTACTTGTCTTACCTCACCAAAACAAATTTTCCTCATTCTAGAGGAATTTTAATAAGCACCAGTTTTCCGTCTATGTTTCCTAAGCCCCAAAGCCTGAGAGAGAGAGGGGGGGGAGAGAGAGAGAGAGACTGGATCTGAACATTTTATCCACATGATTTTGGTGATATTGTAGTATCACAACCACACCTTTGTGGCTTCCAAATAAGCCACAATGAAAAATTGTGGTTCCCAAGCCAAAAATAGTTATCCACTCCTGCCTGAGTATTGCGGTTGGATGTTGCTGCATACAAAAGAGTGAAGGAAGTGCAAGAATGTGGGAAACCATAGCTTGTGAAAGCCTTCGTAAAATGCAGAAATTGACATCAGTCATATTAGAACAGACTGAGGGGGGGGGGCGACTCTGAATCATTCCCGTAGTTCTGAGTCTTCCAATTCAAAGCCTTTTAGAATCATTATTCTATACGTTCTCTCATTATAAAATCTCAAAATTGGTTTATTAGCGCTAATTCTGACTCTGAAGTGTCTGCCTTCCTTCCTGAGGGAGAGTGAACATGAACAATGGCATATTTTTGTATTCTCTTTTATATAACGCGTTTCCTTTCTTCTGCAGCTCTGCCTCTACAGTATGTATATATGATGGAAGCTGGGTCCTTGGCTAGACAGTAGTTTCCACCCTCGTTAATACAGTATTGTTAAAACAGAAGCAAGTCAGAAAAGTGTCAAGAATAGGATCGACTGCAGGTTTAGTAAGAAGTCCCTCATTAGGTTTATATATTCCCCTTTTCATCCTCCCTCATTCCAGGCAGAGGACACCAAGCAGTTGGGCCTGTCCACCACTACCAATTAAAAAAAAAAGCAGCAGATAGGCGCAAGAACATAGCAATGATAGCCCTTTTCACTTTGCAACATACCACTTTGCTACAAGGGATACCAACTGACATCTTTCTCCCCTTGTAAAAGTAAAGATAAAGATTTCTCCTATCCAGTCATTTGACTCTTGGTCCTACCGTATTGCGGTTTGCAACAGTCTTGGAAATGAAACAAGCTGGGTTGGAAGCTGTTCAGATACCTCCTGGAATGATAATGTACTAGAGGACCACTAGTGTCAACCAGAAGTAGCTGGTTTCTTAGCAGCAATTTTCCCCTCTCCTTCTGCTCTGCAGAATTCTGGAATTAGCTAGCAATAATAATCATGTCTGAGCAGATTTGCAAATATACAGATATCATATATACCAAATGTGCCTCTGGTGCAGAGCAGACTTTAAACCAACTCTCCTATGTGATCATGGCCCAGGCCCCACATAGGCTTTCCATCCATCCAATTGTGTCTGACACTCAGAAACTGCCTGGGCAAGTCTTAACTGTTTCCTTAGCCAAGTTTCTCAGAAGTGGGTTTGCCATTGCCTTTCTAGGCTGAAAGGAAGTGACTGGCCACAGATCACCCAGCTGGCATGTGCTTAAGGTGGGACTAGAACTCACAATGTTCGGTTTCTAGTCAACACCTTAGCTGCTAAAAGTGGTTCTCAAATTACAATTGGAACTAGAATTTCTAAGCAAGGCAGTTCTTAAGTGAGTTGCACCAGATTTTATGTCCTTTTGTGCCATAGTTGTTAAGCACTAAATCACTGCAACTGCTAAGTGAATCATGCAGCCATTAGCTAATCCAGCTTCCCTCACTGACTTTGCTTGTGAGAAACAGGCTGGGAAGGTCGCAAAATGATGATCACACGACTCCAGGGTATTGTAACTGTTGTAAATGCATGCCAAGTCCCCAAATTTTGACCACATGACTGTGGAGATAGAATAGAATAGAATAGAATAGAATAGAGTTGGAAGGGACCTTGGAGGTCTTCTAGTCCAACCCCCTGCTTATGATAATGCATTAGTCGTCAATGTGAGTGCATAGCCAGTCCTATGTATGGGTAGTCCTCTACTTACAACAATTTGTTTAGTGACCGCTTGTAAGTCAAAGACAGTCTGTACCCATGACTGGCTTTGAAATCTGCAACATTTAAGGACTATAAATGATATATTTTGAGGAAAGATCATCTTGTACAATATTGAAGATACAGCATCCCTCACTTGTTCCTGGGACAGAAATCAACCCATATAACCCATATTCCTTGCCCAGTTTCAGGAAATTCTCAGCCTACAGTTTTCATAAATCCATTTCAGCATCTCCAAAGAACAGAGGAAAACATTACTAATGGGATGCAAATGTCATATTCTGATAACAGGAATATACTTAAAACTTGTCATGAATGTTGTCATTTTCTCCATGAAAGCTGATCTCTATTTATAAAAACCTTCACTCCTAATCTTTAAAAAAAAAAAGAGAGAGAGAGAGATGCATTAGAAGATTAAATCATGTATTTATATCCTGTACTTTTTCTCCTTTTGTAAGTCAATAAATTTGTATTGTTAGCACAGGCTCATGAACCAGATTGTACAACATTTTTACACTGATGTATCTTTCCCCTTGAGGTACCAAAAGATATATGTACAAAGCAGGTGTTTTCATTTGTTTAATTGGAGTTGAATTCAGACAATATTACCGGCAAATGAGCTAGGCACATTCAGTAATTCATAGAAAGTGACAGTCGTTTTGCTTAGATGTTTGTCTTCCAAGCTGAATAGATAAATACAGCAGGTTGTCAAAGGCCTTTAAAGATTTTAAATGAAGCAGTGTAACATTATTAGCTGGTTCATCTACAAATGTAGTTATACAAGCGGCACACCCATATCTCATCTTTTGAGCATCAGTTGGTAATTTTTGTATATTTAAATGGTATCCTGTTTTGACAAAGTACTAAACCGCAAGCCTCAAAAAGAAACACATGAAGCTTGTGTCAATACATGCTGGTATCTATCAACAGGAAACATTAGGCATTGTCAGATCTGGTACACTAATGAGGAATGCTCGACTTACCAGCTTGAACAGAAGTATTTTTCTGAAGACTTCTGAGCTTCTCAGGTGTATTTATCTTGTTGAATGCATAATGTGTTATGTAAGGGCTTGTTTCTCATATAGATCTTTCTCTCTTTTCCCCCCTACTTCCAGTGTTGCCCATTTGTGTGTTTAACTGTTAAAACTGCCATTCCCTACAGAGGCGGTGTAAAACAAG
The DNA here is from genome assembly GCA_032467955.1 of Pseudoxenodon macrops. Lineage (NCBI taxonomy): Eukaryota > Metazoa > Chordata > Lepidosauria > Squamata > Pseudoxenodontidae > Pseudoxenodon > Pseudoxenodon macrops. Next base: position 231,067 of record JANHFT010009723.1, read on the forward strand.
AAATGCCTCTAGCTATACTATCACCTCAGGCAGTAAGCTTCTCAGATCTCACTACAGCTGCACTGGCTTGGTCACTCTCCAGCTAAAGTCTGGAAAGTTTCAACTAACTGCGCTGTGAATTCAAGTCACACTGTTTTTTCTGTGTTGGGCAATTCTGAAAAGGGTCAAGCTGGAAGTTAGTGCAGCTGGAAAAGATCTTTTAGAGGACAAGCCAAGCATAGGCCAGAGCTACTGCTTCTGAAGAACTGTGGTTTTTGGATACAGGTTGTGGATGTTTTTAGTGGATTAAGGAGATGAACGTATTTCTTTCTATGATGACTCATTGGATCCTGCTTAGGAATGAAGTTATTTTGATGTATGGTCTCAGATCAATATCAGCCTTTAGTCAATAGAGTAAAGATATGTGTGTAAGAGATCAAACCTTAGGACCTGCTTATGTAGTATGAAAAAGCAACCCAGCACTCTCTAGATTTTTTTATTTCAGGTCTCATTATCCTCAGCCAGAGTAGATGAAGGTAAAGGAATTTAAGATTTGGAGATCCAGGTTGTATCCTATGCTATAGCACATACACAGACACACACATATTACTACAAATCAGTGTGCAATACTGGAAAAAATAGAACTGCTATCTTTATTAGCTTTTTTTAAATTCCCGCGTCTCAGAGTATACTTGTGGTGTAATTGGAACAGAAGAGTATCTGTGTTTCTCAAATCAGAGGACTCACTATATTTGTTATATGATTTTTCTGTCTACATTGAGGAGCATTGCAGAAATTGTATTGGGGGGGGCAAATAAAGTTTCCCAGGATTCAAAGAGTAAGATACCCGAAATGGTGCAGTGATTTGCAAGTTGGCCAAAGGATGTATGAATACGGCGGGCCGCCTTCAAATTGTATCCAAGCCAATTGAGTGCTCCTTGGGTAAAAAATAATTCGCCAAAATACTTGCAAGACTGCTACAGGTGACTAATATGATCTATAGATTGTTAGCTATTTAAGACAACATAGTAGCATGGGAACTCGGAAGCCGTTATCAAAAAGAGCCTTCCAAGATGAGTCAGCCATCAAGCAAAGATTCTAGGCTATTCCCATTTAATTTTCAGTAACAACTAGTTTTGGCTTGCTTTCCAGAAATGTAGCATTCTGCAGTGTTTTGTCCATTTCTCTTTAGTTCTTAGGCGAATAATTTATCTTAACACATTTTTGCATTTATGAGATTATATTGCTTCCCATGTATGCTTTCTAACATTTTTAAGGTTCCTTTTCCTTCTCTCTAGACGTTTTTGTATGCCACCAATTCGTTTCTAGAGTAGATTAGAAGGATAACTTGAGTCCCCTGCTGTGGTTTCAGACAGTTGTTACTGCTCCTCACCAGCTCATCTTTTTCATGAGGATTGTGATCCTGTGAAATAGTCCAATAAGCACAGCATAGTAAAATAGTAAATTGACCAGTAAAAATGAAATCAGCAAATGAAGGGAATAGCTATTAAATTGCCAAGCCAAGATATATAATTATGCTGTATGACTTTCCCAAACTATTACATATCAAAGGTATAAAATGATTAAAAGGGAGATTTTTCTAGGTAGGAAAGATATGTTGATAGCAAGCTTCAACACAATATTTTTTTTACTTATGTATATTAACTGGCACAGTATTTTCTAGCAAATTTAATCACAACTGGGTTTTTCAAACATGAAAGACTAAAAAGTTAATGAGCAAATCCAACTGTGTTAAGTGCTAAAATCCAACTTCAGAGGTGATGTCAGAGGATTCTTACAGTCTCAGAAATGTCCTGGAATATCACCTACTGAAGAATTTAATATTAAAGGTTAGTTTCTTACATGTTCAACATCCACCCCACAACCATCACTCAAAAAAAAATGATCTAAAGACCAAATATAGCAACCATCATTAAACTTTACAGAGTAGAGAGATGTAACCACACCAGAAATGAAGATTTACAAACTTCCCTTGAGTAGGAGGATTGTAAGGAAGTAATCTTATCCAGAGCCAAACAAAAGTTATCTTTTGTGGAAGTCTTATTCCACAGGGATTTCTTACCAGGTATGTTGACAGTTAATAGACATTAGAAGAACTTCCCAGCTAACATCACAATGGTTACACTGGTCAAGTCTAATAAAACTTAATAGGATTAATGTAAGTTACCTTCGGATAACACATCCAGCAGTGTTTACTCTTAACACTAAATAGAGCAAATTGTGAATGCAGAATCTGCTTGCTTCCTGTAGTCACCAAGGAACACACATTTTAAAAACAGTACGTAGGGATTTAGTTACTGTGACACCCATTAACTTTTATGGGGATGCTAAACTCTCAAGACATTACTTCAACCATACTCCTCTTTATTTGTGTTCTGTGTAGCTCCATTCCACTACATCATCTGTAATTGCTCTTGTCTCAACTTGCAACTCCTTTTCATTAAACTTTTATTTATGAAACAACATCAAATTATCACATTTTTTTCTTAAAATACTTATTGTTTTCTTTTCTTTTTTCTATTTATAAAATAAGGAAGCTTCTTAAATAAAATAAAAAAACACCCTGGGTTTTAACATATTTTTGAATGCTGGGGAGGAATTTGAACTGTAAGTCAGCTAAAAATATACTGTATTAGGAAACCTTGGGGACCACTGAAATGAGAACAGTGGCCCATTACTGTTAAGAAGGTGTTTTATTGAAAATATGCTGACATACATTCCCAGGAGAGCAAGAAAAGACAGCAAGATGCCCGGCAGTTATATAGGTTGTTCTCCTAGACAAGCTAATATATATAGTTTGGCACTTCCATGCTGTGTGTAAGAGAGCCCATATAATAGACTAATGCTTACTTCTGCATTAAAAGGCTGCATATTTCCCAGGATAATTTTTTTTTACTCTCTTTAACACAGCTATCGTTTATACCTTTCACTTATGTGTTAATTACTTAAAACATTTTTTCCCCATTCACTTGTTCAACGAGGCAGCTGAATAAATTTAAGCAACCAGTAGATGGCAGCATTTGTTAGACTGGTTCCCCCATAAAGGGCAGGGACCTCTATTTACACATGTACACCTTAAGGATTTAGCTTCTGCTAAGATTTCTGGTAAACTAATCAATGTGTAGACATAATTTTAAAAAAAACCACAAGTTTCTAGTTCCCAAGACTGGAAATCTGCTGAAAAGGCAAAGAGCATATACTACTGAATCATCTAATCAGTACTAAAATAAACATTCAGTATGTACTGAAGTACGTATAGATAATTAATTTTGCACTTACCAGCTGATGTTGAAAACCCTGATTACTCATGCTATTATTTCTGTTTGACTAATAGAAAAAAATGGACTGACAGAAGAGAAAGATAAAGCTTGAGATTCTTAGGATTGATAACTCAAATTAAAAATATTTGGCAAAAAGGATCTAAGGAAACCCTCTTCCATGCCCACATGATTTCCCCCCCATTTTTATCACAATTAGGTTCATGCATTTCAGTAAAGCCCAAACTTGTTTTTCTGTGGATTGTTGCACAAACCCCAGGTGGCTGGATTGTTTACTAAGCAAATACCCCCCCCCCAAAAAAAAAAAATACAGGCACATTATGGTTAAGGGGCGTGCATAAGTGCAAGGGCGTGCATAAATGCACCAACATACCTACCATCGCTGTCCTAATGTCCCTTTTTATTTGTATCCATTTCATGTATTAGTAACCATGTTTATACCTATATCTGTTACCTAATACATGCTTGACAAACTAAATAAATGAATAATATGGTGTATTTGTATGAAATCATTTGTATTTGATACAAATTTGTATGAAATGTGTATGAAATAGTTTGCAATCTCTCATGAGCATAGTTTTCAGTTTGGTCATTGATTACTTTTTATCTTGTTGCAATTAGAACATAATAGGTAGCTTAGTATGGATGGCAGCTCAGGGTGTGACTTTTGCTGAGATATTGGTCAAATGGAATGAAATTATTTCTTAAATATTATAACCCAATAAGGTTTGCATAATTTACTTCGCTCATGGATATGCAGAGCTGAATTTTTCCAGAAACGAGATTTTCCATTTTCGTTCAGGCAATACTAAATAATCATTTGCAGATTGCCGAGGATGGACATGCAATACAGGCAGTCTTCAATTTACAACTGTTCATTTAGTGACCATTCAAAGTTACAACGGCACTGAAACAAGTGACCTATGATCATTTTTGACACTTATGACCATTGCAGTTTCGCTGTGGTCTCGCAATCGAAATTTAGACACTTGACAAGTTGCTGTGATCACATGATCCACTTTTGCAACCTCCTGACAAGCAAAGCCAATGGGGAAGACAGTTTCACTTAACAAACTGTGTTATTAACTTAACAACTGCAGTAATCCACTTAGCAACTGTGGCAAGAAAGATTGTAAAATGAGGCAAAACTTAATCCACTTAGCAACTGTCTCACTTAGCAACTGAAATTTTGGGCTCAATTGTGGTCGTAAGTTGAGGTCTACTCTATTTACTTTGAAGAGTTGGAAGCGGAGATACTTCCTTCTGGCCATCAGTATCCTCTCTGTTTGAGGGCAGCCGGAAGCAGAGTACAAGGAGGTGAGGTAAAGTAGCAAAATCTATGCAATTTTGTCATCCATGTTGTTTTCCCCCCTAAAGGTTTGAGCCAAGAGAAGATTTTCTTTATCTTTTTATGGCATTAAGTTGATTTCATGACCTATACTGTAGGGTTCATATGTGTCATAATTTTATGAGGAAGGTTTTTTTTGCAACAGGTTTTTGATGCCTAAACTTTCATTGGTATGTTCATGTATATGATGGTTTATATGTACTTGCCAAAAGCCATACACGTTATCCTCGAGTTATGACAGTTCATTTAATGACCATTCAAAGTTATGCAATAATACCCCACTAAGTATTTACAACACAGTCCCAAAATTACAAATGTTGCAGCAACACGGCAGTCATTCACCCTTAGAAATGACTGCAAAGTCAACTGCAACCTTCACCCTGTCTATTCCCACCCCCACACCAGGTCACCACAATTGCTTCTCCCCTCTCATCCTGCCATGCCGGACTCACTTACCTTGTGAAGATCTGTCTCCTCTCTGCTACGGTTTCTTTGAGAGGGACGATTTTGCTTCCAGCATCCGATCGGTCTGCAAATGTTTTGCGCAGAGCCTGGAAGCTCCTGGGCATCGTGATATCGCAGGATTTCAGGCCACAAGATCACATTCCAGAAGCTTCTAGTCTCTGTGCAAAACGTTTGCAAGCCAACGGGACACTTTGTGGGAAAGCAATTTTATATATGACTTAATGCATTCTTTCTCAGACTTTCCTGTCACAGATAATACTTGTAGTATTTAAAATCCACACATAGGATGTATAATTAGTGGGAAGAGCTTTACTAATTGTATTTTCATAGTGTGTATCAACATGCACTTAATACGAAGGTAGTTCTCGACTTACCACCATGTTTCATGACAGTTCAAAATTACAATTAAAAAAAAGTGAATTATGACCAGTTTTCACACTTATAACCTTTGCAGTATCTCTGTGGTCACGTGATCAAAATTTGGGCACTTGGCAAACTGGCTTGTGTTTATGACAGTTGCACTGTCCTTGGTCAGGTGATAACCAGTTGTAACCTTCCTAGCCGACCTTCCCACAAGCAAAGTCAATAAGAGAACCCAGATTCACTTCATGACTGCATAATTCAATTAACAACTGCAGTGATTTGCTTAACAATCATGGACTCACTTAACATCTGCCTTGCTTAGCAAAAAGAAATTTGAAGATTAATTGTGGCTGTACGTCGAGAACTACCTGCATGGCTGGCACCATTGGTGACTTTTAAAAGAATTTGTTTTCATTGCCTATAACTTCTTCACTGTGTTTAGCTAGCTTTAGCTGATTTTACTCATAATGGATTTTATACATGCAAGCACACACACACACACAGAGGTCATATTTTACATTCCTTTTTCTAAGTTGAGGAGAGAATTCTATCGGTCTTGAAAGGCAATAAGAAACTGCATTGGAAAATAAATGCCTATGTTTTGTTTTCCCCCGCCTGTTGGTGGGAAACACTTTCAGAAAATAAGGGCATTATAAGAGTAGCTTAGTGCCTCTTTGCTGCCCAGGTGCAACAGAGTGGAAAGTAATGAAGAGTGCAGGGTTAATAGATCCCAGTACTCCTAGTTATAATGATCTAAAGATACCTGCACTCAGTGCATCCTCCGGCTCTTATTTTGTTCCCTTTCTCCTTTCTTTTCTTCCCAACAATCTTTTTTGAATATTCACAGAAAATCTGTTAGTAGAATTGAACTTCCTGTGTCATGAACACAAAATTCATAAGATCCATTTATACCTTTTGTGTAAAGGAAAAAAGTTTTACTAATACAAATGACACAAATGATGAAATACAATATATTTGTAATTTATTGCATTTATTGGGCACATTTCTAAGATTTTAGCTAAAATTTAGGATCACTTTTATTGTACATCGCATAACTGAATGTGTTCAATTCATGCTTCCATGGAACAATTTTCGGTAAGCGTATCATTGGATCAGAACTTCTCGTACAAAAATTCATCAATAACGTATTTTCTTTCTCATGAAAAGTAAAATTACCATTTATTAGGCAAGAAGAAAGCAGTTAATTAAGATCAATCAAATATAAAACACAGGGCAGAAATATTCTGATAGTTATTTATAAGAACACGTCAGATCCAATTATATATAAAATAGTGCTTATTTCATTCATTATTAATAACTGCATGATTTGAGAAAAACAATAATTTTTCTGAAGCTTTCTCCAGAGCTCCTCTGACTATTATCTTCATCTTTCACCTGAATGTTGACGCTGCCTGCTGCGCGCATATATAAATTAACCGGTAATATTACTATTATAAAAACATTGTTGTATCGAGGGGTGAAAACAGCATCCTTATGCCAGAATGTATCTCAAACATACATAGCTACTGTCAGTTTTATTTTAAAGTCATCTACATTATAATGTGTATACAAATATAATTAATAAGGAATAGGATATTGCTATGGTATGAAATGATAAGTAAAGAAACCAGTTAAATAAATAGGTACCAAGGCAACCCTTATATCACAGCTTTACTTTTGGTTTCTTTTAAGAAAAATAGGAAGCATCATTCTTTATGTGGTTTCTTATTATTTATTCCACCAGAAATGAAAACCATCAATTAAAGAAGGCTCAGCTCAATAAATAAGATACTGCCATTTGAAAATACTGTTGCAACGTTACCTTACAGAAATTGCTCCAATCTCAAAATTATTTTGCAGATTATTGCTCTTTTCTTATCTGTAACTGCAGTGGTTTAAGATTATTTCTTGTAAACTAACCACAGAAATACAATTCTGTTAAAACTTTTGATTATAAAGGATTAGGTTTTACATGCTACCTGTGCCTTCCGATGCTATGACCTATCTGTATAATGTCAATATTGGGTTGGACTGGATTCTGTTATGATCTGCTGTCCTTTTAAGAAAATATTAAAAGTGAACAAGACTTTCATTCTGCATATTAATTTATCAGGATCTATATACAGTAATTCTTAATGGTAGATTGCTGAATTATGTGATCTAATTGGATACAATCTATGACAAAAAACTTTTTTGTGTCTGATGTTGCTATGAATTTCTTGACTTGTTAGGAAGTTAGTGACTTTTCTAGAATTACTTAGTTTTTCTCTGGACAATTCAAAGCTTTCTCTTATGGGTTATTTGCTAAATTTTAATCTCAATGAAAATACATTATTGTCTTATTTATGAAATCATTATATGATGCATTTAATATTATCAAACAACTATATCTACCTATCCCAGATCCTTGGGAATGCCAAATCTAGTTCAAACATCTGGTTGACTGTGCACTCAATAATAGTAATATGAATGGGAATAACGGCTGATTCTTCCTGGTTGCTGGGGGTTTTCTGTTGTTCTTCTTGTACAGACAATGGCAGAAACTTCTTGCTTCTAATTGAGGCTCCATCTAGATTACTCTTTCCAAAATCAGATAGAAATCCTAAGACAAAATGCCTTCGGGAATAACCAGAGTAAAATATATGAAACCATAATATACAGGAATAGGGAATGAGTACCTCTGAGCAATTCCATAATAGTCATCAAACTTTCAAAGTTGTAAAGCCAAAACAAAATTGTTATAATTCTGTTCCTCCACAGTAACGTTGTTGTTCACTTCATATACAGGTAGTCCTCGACTTACGACCACAGTTGATCCCAAAATTTCTGTTGTTAAGTGGAACATTTCTTAAGTGAGTTTTGCCCTGTTCTTGCCACAATTGTTAAGTGAATCTGGCTTCCCCATTAACTTTGCTTGTCAGAAAGTTGCAAAAAGTGATCACATGACTGGGACACAGCAACAGTCATAAGAATGAACCAGTTTCCAAGCATCTGAAATTTTATCATATGATCATGGGGATGCTGCAAAACTCGTAACTGAAAAACAGTCATGAGACTGTTGTAACTTTGAACGGTCACTAAATGAAGTGTTGTAAGTCGAGGACTAGCAGTAAAATATAGGACTATTTAACAGTGGATTTATGATGACTGAATATTCCAGATGTTACACGTATCAATATCTGCAAGATGAGAAAATAACATCAGGAGAAACGATGTTTTCGCTGTTATAAGATTCACCAAAGTTGGGTTCTGCCCCTTGCCCAGGGATCCAGAGGTGGGATTCAGTAGGTTCTGATCAGTTCTGGAGAACCGGTAGCGGAAACTTTGAGTAGTTTGGAGAACCAGTAAATACCACTTCTGATTGGCCCTGCCCCCATCTATTCTCTGCCTTCCGAGTCCTAGCTGATTGGAAGGAAATAGGGATTTTGCAGTATCCTTCTCCTGGAGTGGGGTGAGAATGGAGATTTTACAGTATCCTTGCCCTACCATGCCCACCAAGCCACGCCCACTGAACCGGTAGCAAAAAAAATGAATTGCACCATTGGATGTTCCATGCAACTCATGCCTAGTTGCCCTTTCAGTTGTTCTAAAGTAGGTTCATTCAAAATTTACATTAATACAATCTTTATTGCCATCTTTTCCTGAAAGGTTAAAGTAAATTGAGCAGATACAAATTGATAAACCAGCAGATAATCAGTTCACCATATTCATGTTTCATCACAACACTTAACTGATGGGAAGAATGTTATTAGGTGAACCTGTTTTATTCATCTTCTCATTCAATTATAGTTGGGTGGCCTGTGTAATTTCAAGTGAAACTATCTCTATTTAAATAAGGCTTCCAATTAGTTGAATTGTGGATTATCCTAACATTTAGAATGTCCCCAAGGCCATTTGCATTGCCAAGTTGGAATTTGGTGTTACACATCTGTCATCAAACGGATAAATGTGTTTATAGATTGCATGCATATTTTATATGTATTATGTTTCATATGCCATTTATATTATTTTGTTTTTCCTGGATTGCAGAGAACTATCGGAAAGCAGACCAAATTGTACCCTAATCTTCTGAAATGTTTTGCTTCATATTATTTATTATCTATTAATTCTAGACTTTTAGACTGTAATAATAATAATTCTTATATTTTTTTCCAGTTAATGTAATGCTTATAATAGTATCCTACCAAGACTTTGAAACCAGATCTACGTCAAAAATATAGAGAAAAGATGGAAAACTATGGTTCATGTAACCATCATATGTATTGCCTTGGTGAATTTTGAGTATGTCAAGGCATAATCAAGTGGCAGAAATTATATTATAGGTGGTTGGCAATAAAACATGGATTCCTTGAAGCTGAGCTTGAGAGCCACATTATGAATACTTACCTGATCTGGTTTGAGACAATGTTAATTTCACACTCTATTGGGATAAACCTGTAAATAGTACTGACAAAACAGCAGGCTACAATAATTCTAGCCATAAAAATATATCCAGCAATAATTCTTATGGATAACATGAAAAAACTGTAAGTGAAATGAAATCCATTTTACAGTGGAAATAAGAATCATCACTTAAGAAGACAATGATACAAGTATTTCCTTTTGAAATTAAGTTATTCTTATGTTTTTAACTAAAATGGCAAATGGCTTTGGTATATTGTATCACTCAGTCCTTCCTTAAATATCTTTTGCCATAAATACAAATATTGTTTTTAACTGTAAAGAAGAACTTTTCACAATAGAAGATTGTGCAGGTTATTTGAACATATGGTAATGGAGGTAGATGAGAGGTGCCCCCCCCCCTGGTGTGGGTATGTGGGTGTTTTTGTGTGTGTGTTTGTGTGAAGCTTTTCTAAATTCAGATAAATTCAATTATTTGTCATCATCATAAAACATACTATGTCCTTTGGTGGTAAAACGGTTGCTTCTGGGTAGTTCACAAGGAACCTTACGGAAATGGGTAGTCCCTATTCCTTCTTTTCAGTAGCTGGAACTTAATGGTACATTGCTGTAGGATGCAATAATATTATTCTGCTAAATCTGTGCTTTCCAAGGATTTTCTGGCATCTTCCAGAAGCTTCCTATCTACCTCATCACAAGGTTCACTGGATTGTTAATGGTTCACTGTAAAATTCATTGCCAAGGTTTGAAAGCTCTGAAGATCTGACATTTTTAGACAAAGTAGGCTGTTAAGGAGCTGAGAGAAAAACTGGTGTCTCGGTTTTTGTCAACACATTAAAATAAAGTTCTCTGTTACGCATCTTAGTAATTTTTGTGCTCAAGCAAGTGTTAGAAACTGTGAAAGCTCTAAAAGCTTTGGAGTAGATCATTCATTTCTCTTTGTATCACATATCAATGGATTTTCCCCCCTCCATTGAAATCAGTGGCCCAATAATAGCAGGAGTATGTGGAGTATCCTCAAAATACTGAAATAATTACTAGGACTATCTTGTAACTAAAGTCTTATTCTGCGTTGAATAAAAGTTCCAGTAATTTCAGTGATTGACTCATAATTTAGATAGGGCCTTCTAAAGGGGGTGTTACTTGGAACCCTGACATCTTGCCCCACAGAAGGTCCCAGGTAACTTGCAAAATAAAACAGCCAACATGAAGTAACAAAACAACTTTGATGAAAGCTTATATTGATGGAAATATCTGGCCCAAGACTGATGTTGTTAGACTACTGACACCATACTGGTTTGCAGTATGAGACCATTACACAAAGAACCCACTAAATGTAATTAGATGTGAGATTCAGTGAGTTCATAAAGAGATCAGACAGGAAAATCCATTTGAGTTCATTCCTTTATTTGCTTACACCTAATGGATAGAATCCTGTAATTCAATCCTGAGCTGCACTACCACATGCAGGCATCAAATGCGTCAGAAGGCATGTTAATTCAAGAAATTTACACATAGGCACACTTCCACCAGCTAGCACTGATAATATTACCTAGTTTGGTAATGAAACGTCTGCAGAAAGCACCAATGACTCCACAGATGGAATCCTGCCAAACTAAAGCTATCTTGAGAGATTCTAGGTTGTATCTACCCTAAACCTCTGCCCTTACCCGCATCCAGCTCAGGATTGCACAGTCTCTTAATCTGGGCTGGTCTCTCTGGGAAAATTCTGGGTTGCCAAAAACTCTCTCCCCCACTGCTCCTGCAGGTGTACATTCCATCATAGGGAATTATAGAAGTCAAGATAACCACAGTGCTCTCCCAGATAAAAATAAATAAATAACTATTGATGCTAATTAGTAGCAGAGATTCAAATAGTTTCCCCCTCTGATGACATTCAAAACCTCTTTGAAAACCTGGCTGTTCTCCCAGGGACTAGGGTGGGTGTTGAACCCCTTTCAGCTGTTTTTGCTATATTGTATTTGTCCCCAGACATGTGCTGCTCTTTTTTCTAATGATTGCCTCTATTTTAATTGTAAGCTGCTCAGAGTTATCTACAGTATAATCAGGTGGCCTCTAAATCAAATCAAATCAGCCAATCAACCAAGGAAATAAATCAAAACATTTAAGTCTGGTGCAGTTTGAGTACTGGCACCATACTTGTTTGCAATGTGAAATTATTAGCACAAGGAACCCACTGTGTGTAATTAGATTTGAGATTCCGTGAAATCAAAAAGCATGAGATAAAGAAAAATAGTAGCCTAAAAAAACAAGGATGTTTTTATTCTGTTTGTCACATCACAAAGTCTGGGAAACAGTCAAAATGTTTAAAAGGTTTCCTCCTCCCCTCCAGCATAAACATCATCCCTAATCAATTGAGATAAAGATGTCCTTTCTCTACCTCAGGAACATATTCAGGAAGGTAGAATTCCCATTATACCTATTTCAGATTGATGGCGTTATCCTGCCAACCTTAGCTATTCTTTGAAAGATAACAATGGACTAGTTAATACTTGGATGGAAAACTACTAGGAAGTCCCAAGGCTTTAGGGTAGGCTCTGAAATTGGTTTTTAAAAAAGAGAAAAGTCCCAATAAAAAGCAATGACAAGTCATTTCCACATTGTCGTCAAGGCACACCAGTAGTAGTATTCAGCCAGTTTGGACCGGTTCAGGCAAACTGGTAGTGGTGATCGTAGGTGGGGCCTGCCCACCCGCCCGCCCCAGTGCTATGCCATAGCTATTTAGCCACGTTTTTGAGGCACTCGCGGCAAACCAGTAGGAAAAATATGTGAGACCCACCTCTGAGGCACACCCATGAAGTTTCTAGGAGATAAATCTTGGGACAAAGGAGACTTTGTATATCAGAACAGTATTATATAAAACAGTATTTTTGTTTTTAGTTTTTAAATAAAATTGGGATTTTGTAATAGAGATGAAAAGGATTGCTGCTAGTTGTGTAAAATGTCATGCATAGCTGACTAAAACAAAATGCCTTTCTAAGTGTTCAGAGAAATCATTTCAGAGTGATTTCCATGATTAGTCCATTGCTTGTCTGTCTGTGCCATGGATCCCATATTCTCTTCCAACTCTGTGTCAAATAGGTCTAATTTGCAGGGGGTGTATGTTGACCTGATCTAATTCTATGTCTATGTGAGACAGACACAGAGAGAGATTTATGTTTTCTTTTTACCGCCACTCTTATCTTACAACAGTCTTGTAAGGCAGGCTAGGCTGGGCTGAGAAGATACCAGTGCCTTTTGCCAAATCCCTGAATGAATGCCATGGATGCATTGTGCACACAGGACAAAATGCAAAAGTGATCCAGCTTATTCTTCCTTGAAATCGGGACTCATTTGGCTACATTTGCATCAGTTTTTAGCTTCCTGAAATTTGGATTCCGTTCCCTATCAACCCACAAGTGAAATTTAGACTTCATTCCCTATCAGTTCACCAGACTCCAGTCTGAGGGGCTTCTCACAACACGATATAGGGAGGATGAAAGAGACTTGAGTAGCAAAGCACTTTGCCATGGAGAATACTATATAAACAGTATTTTAAAATGCAGGTAGCTCATCTGTTTGCCACAAGGCAGTTATGTGATCATGAATATAAGAGACAGCTTTCACAGAAGAGAAAGAGCTGCAAGTGGGGAAAAAACTGTGCAAAGCTTTAACTAAATAGCCTCCGTCGCCCCCCGCCCCCCTTTTCCCTCTCCTCAGCAGTTTCAGATACTCAAAACATGTGCAACCTCTAAAGATATAAAATAACACAATACTATTTTTGGTTTTAACGTTGTTTTTGCATTATTTTTCTTTAACTAATACAGTTGCAGAATAGGTCCTATAATATTCACAATTCGCACTTAAGATCCATGTCCTTGATATGTAGATTTGTTCTACTTCAGCCATTGATTTAAGAGGAAGAATCTTTCTGATTCAGGGATGATGCTTTTTGGCAGATTTAGGATCTCACATAAGATGTGTGTAGTCCATTGTTAAATATTCATAAGGTAGGGGGTCAACTTTTTAGTGACCTGCACAAAACATTTCATTAATTTGTTGTCTAACAGAAAACACTTCGAGGTATGGAAAGCAATCCATATCACATCTGGTTTACCATGTATCATTGAGTTGGATCCTTTTGTGTTGTGAGTCGCCTCCTGCCCCCCCCCCCAAACAGCACAACCGTTGTTTTGGATTCGTGTTTCTTACAAAGAATACGTTGCGTTTGCAAAGCCTTTTGTTTAGTTAAATGCAGGTTAAAAAGGATTTCAATTGTATCCCCTGAAGAAGAAAAAATTAAGTCGGATTAATTTTATTTCTATGTAATATTTATAACACTACATCTTTTTATTTATTTTAAAATATCAAACCACATTTTTCAAATGTAACGGGATGAACTTCAGTTAATAAATACATTTTAAAACATGTTTCAGTATTATTTGTGTGTGTGTGTGCGTGCGTGTGTGTGTGGAGGAAAAGGAGCATGAATGCTTAAAAGTAAGTGATAATTCTTTTTATCTGGCCATTTGACACCTTGAGTGATTGTTCTGTATTAATTGCACAGAACCATCAAATCTGATAGTGAAAAGGTCCCACCACTGCCCAAACGTTTGAGCGGATGCTACTAAGTTCAGAAATAGTTGTTTGCAGCCTTTAGCAACAAGGCTGATAAAAATCCTTATTTGGAAAACATTGATCAGAGGGGCTGTAATAGATTCATCTGTGGTTGTGATAAATTTTTACATCTTATCATTCCCCAGTATGTGATTCATTTCCTTTTGGTTTGTTTGGGAGGAGGTGGGTGGTAATTCCTGCATAGGCCAGGCACACAAATAATTTGTACAAACTCCTATTGAATACTTATTTGCAAATGTTTGCATGATTTATACCGGATTGTACCATGAATAATCTGTGCTAGACAGAAGTATCTGAAAAGGCTAGAGGGTTTGCGAAATAATAAAAGCAGTTTTTTTTTTCATTTTTATTTTTGCTAAAGAGGTATCAAAAGTATCTCCCCATTAAAAAAAAAACCCACCTGATTTTCAAATGAGGTTTTAAAAAATCCCCCTCCTTCCCTCCATAAGTACAATCCTTCCTCTTTTGGCCTATCTGATTTTTAAAACTGATTGCTATGAAAGGTTGCGTTCGCTTGCTTTCTCCGTACTGTCGCGTAGGCTCTGCTGAATAGATAGCTCTTTCACCGTGAGATTTTTAAAAGATCTGTTAGTCCGTGTTCAATTGGGGTTGGTTTTCGTTTTCTTAAGGGAGGGGGGGGAGAAATAGTGTTATCACAAGTTGTCTTGGCAATTAA
>JANHFT010009723.1:255407-283078 GCA_032467955.1 Pseudoxenodon macrops
ATTATTATTATTATTATTATTATTATTATTATTATTATTATTATTATTATTATTATTATTATTATTATTATTTTCCCACCAGAATGCCAAGGGAGAGGCAAGAACATTTCGTTTCGTTGTTCATGTCTCAGGTCCTTGTTAGTTATAATCCTTGCCTCAGCTTGCAATAACTGTTAACAACTATAAATATGGCTTCAGTTCACTACCTGTTCGTTGTCAGAATCTCAGAGAAAGAAGATCTGCAAATTATATGAAACTCTTTTTTGGGATCTAGATCTAAATTTAAAAAAATAGTTGTAATCATCTGAAATGGAAAGAGTAGAGTAGTAGAACTCTTTCTTCTTGTAGGACACTAAAATGCTTTTCCTTTTGAGTTTCAAAAACTTGTGATAGCATTGTGGAGTAGATAATCTATAGGGAAAGAAACATTCATTTACTTAACTTATGACAAGTCTCTTATTGTTCTTCATTTCATTAAATGAATGTTGGGTAGAAGACCAAAAAAAAGAAGAAGAAGCTATTATGTATACTTCCGTCCTAAATCTGATCAAATAAAGTTGATTTGTACATCAATCAGGAATAACTTTTTTGTTGTTGAAAAAATCCAAAAATGTTTGCTTTCGTATATCCCAATCCATTTCGTATCATTACAAAATTTTCTTTATAGAAGAAAATGATGACGTTAAGAAATGGTGCACAATATTTTAATTCTAAACTAGTGAAAATATTGAAGGATGAATATGAAGTACAGGCTGATTCAGTCAAATATTTTTAACAGAAGTCTACAAAATCAAAAATGTAATCATGTGATCTCTGTCTTTCTATGGAGTTAGGTTTTTTTTAAGTTACCTAAACCAATAACTGGTTAACCGAAACTACCCTGTCTGATGTTAGAATTAACATTATTAGTTTGGATCCAGATTTACTTGCGTGTAACTTGACTAATTTTTATTGGGCTTGTCCCACAACACAGTTCGCCTGATAAATTTTATGCGATACATTGAATAGTCTAGCGATTGCAGGAGAGTGAAAGAAAGCTTGTTTCTGCCAACCCAGTAAATGTGTCAAATCAGCATCTAATCTATTTCTTCCGTTTGTTTATTTATGCTCTTGTTCTTTTCTTTGTTTCATTATTGTCAGTCAGTCTCTATATATGTCTTCCCCTTGTTACTTGAATGGAAATCAATAAGACAATGATTTAAGGAATTAATAGTCTCTCTATCTCAGCGCTTGTCACTGATACTTAGCCATTCTATACCTATATTTCAGTGCTCTACTTTGAATTTGGTTCTTGTTACCATTAATAACTGTGGAATTTTAGTATCTGTTTCCTAAAATTTGTCTAGTAAATTGTGCTGTAATTCTACAGAATAGTAAAACTCAATTGCAAGCATGCCACAAATAATTGTCAGTAGAGAAGTGTGCATAACATAAAATAATTCCAATATACATAAAACCTAAAATTCAAATATGATGGCTTTTTTGAGGCTGTGATTGTTTTCATACAATCCATAGGTGACATAGAGGTTTCAGGTTACTTTACATTGCAACGTATATCTTGGTAACCCTAACTAACATAACAATATTGCTGACACTTGCTGGGCTAGTGTCTTGTATTATGTTAATGAGGGGGTCAAAGGGTATAATAGTATCAAAACAGATGCAGTAAGCATTGCTTCTGAAATAGGTAAACATACACACACTGAACTGTATTTGCTATACGTAAATCTGACCTTCAGAAACCATTCTTTTTTTAGTTCATCAAAATTAGCGGTGCTGAGAAATCGGTACATCAGTGCATAATGACTGTGAAATTAGGAATGGGAATTTGCTATGCAAATGATAGGACAAATCATGTGAAAAAAAGGAAGAAAAACTGCACATTAAGACATTATGTTACATAAAATTAATACTGCATTTCTTTCTTGCTTACTACTCCCCTGAAATATTTTTTAAAACCTTTTTATCTCCCGAGCAGCTATTGTCTGCTGATTTTTTAACATGTGCTGCATAAAAATGTTCAAAACATGTTATTACCTTTCATTGCAGTATATGAGATGACAGCAGATTCTTTTTAACTAAGTATATCCTTTTACTGCTTTTAGTTTTTTGCTGTCACCTATTTGAGCTGAAACTAAAGGAAAGTATTGTGCTTAAATATTACTTATTCAGTCATGTGAGTTTTGTGCCCCCTCCTCAATTGTAACTCTCCCCCACCCCTTTCATCCTTCCCTTTTTTTTCTTTTTTTTTTCTTCTGTCTCTCTTTTTCTGGTGGGGTTTCTTGCAAAATAGTCTTGTTGCATTACCGGAACTGACAAAATGGTTCTCATGTAGTCTGCAAATTAAACACAAGTGCAGTGATTATTTTGAATAGCTAAATTACATTCTAGAAAGCTTGCAGAATTCAAAGGATTGTCATTAGGTATCCGCTTGAATACAATTTGTGTAACCTTGGCCGAGACAGCCTGTCATTTTAATGTCAGTGTTTTATCTGAACAAGACATCATCCTTTCAGATAGAGTGTACAGGTTCGTTGCAAAGATGCCCGTGCAGAAACGTGTTAACAGTTGCAAATATGAAATGCTATCAAGTTCATCACTGTAGCTGTTTGTCACTGAAATGTCATGGAAAGCGGCTTTTAATGGTATCTCACATAATACGAAAGAATTGAAGCCATCTGTATGCTAGGTGAATGCGGAACGGTTGAGACACCAGCGTAGGAATTCCACTGCTAAAATTGCTGGGGAACAAGGTGTGTTTTCTGTATCGCTGAAATTGCATTAATTTGCTTCAAGTCATTAAGTTGAAACTCCCCAATGGCCGCTTCTGAAGGGTCTTACTTGTTAATTAATGTAACATTTGTCAAAATTGATAGGCACCTCTAGAAGATGCGCAGATTAATAGCTTGATTTTCTCAGAACATAAAATCTATTTCTGTGGAATGGGTAGAAAACAAACTTATTTGGCTGGCGCACCATGTTTCCCCAATACAAATCAGTTGCGATCGTGGTTTTTTTTTAAATAAATTATTATTCCTTTGCTCATCCTTTAAAATCAAAGCTAGAGGAAAAAACATTTGGGGTGACCTAACAATACAGTATAGTATTTGCCTGTTCAAAAAAAAACAACAACCTCGTCTCCGGATTGTAACTCAAGTTCACTAAAGCAATTATTTGAACGGTGCAGAGCAGAAAGAAAATTTTCAAATGAAATGTAACAAAACAACTCTCCCTTGACAGAAGGTTTGTTGAACTGCTTCTTCTTCATCCTGTCTCCATATTTTAGGTTCCAGTATCGGTGGCTATGATGACACCTCAAGTTATCACTCCCCAGCAAATGCAGCAGATCCTCCAGCAGCAAGTGCTAACTCCACAGCAACTTCAGGTCCTGCTCCAACAGCAGCAGGCACTCATGCTTCAACAGGTAACCGCTTTCTTTAGCAGCGGCTGAACTAACCAACACAAGCTATTGCAAAAGGAAGGCTATTATAGTAATGACATTTCCTATGTCAAGTATCTTCCTGAAATAAGTGATTGTTACATGTTTTATGTCCTGGCATCCATGAGATACGATGAAATTGTACATTCCCAGAATTCTCCGCCAGCTAGGAATTCTAGTAATGACAATATTCCCAAAGACATCTGTATAGAGTATCAAACAAAGTGCCATTCATTCACATTCAACTGTAGGAAACACACATCTGAATAACGCTGTTAGTTTGTTAGTTGTAGTTAGTTCTGCAAGATCCAGTTTGGGTTGGTCACTGGGGCCAGAGGCTTAGTCTTCCTAAACCTCTTTAATCTTTAGAAAGACTAAACCTCTGGTCCTGATGACCGACCCAGATTGGATCCTGCAACATTATCCTGGGACACATATATTCATTCTCCATAGTTCGTTGAGATAGCCTCCAGGATGGGTTGTCTCGTCTGCCCAGCTGATTGGACCGAGTCTGCTGAATAAAACCCCTCCTCCTTGCTAGGACACGCTTTTTTAGGTAAAATCACAGTCTGAAGAGTTGACACTTCCCAAGCTGTTCTCCATGTCTTATCAGTAATACTTTCAGAATAGGCTTAAAGAGATCCCAAGCTTCATATATGTTTCTAAGAATAAGTTTTCATCAGTGTCTGCCTAAAATCATTTATACTGCAATTTGTTAGTTTAGGCACTGTTTTCATCTTTTAGACCAAGGATCCCCCACCTGTGAGCCATGGCCCACTAGTGAGCTGTGAGGGATTTGCAACTGGGCCATGGAAACAGCTAGCTAGCATGTGCGCACATGCACATTTTTGAGCAAACAGCGGGTAAGGGCGTGCTCACACACTCCATTTGCATGAGCAGCAGACGCATGTGAACATTGCTCACACAAATGGAGCTGTGCACGTGCTTCCTGGCCACTTGTAGGAACCCTCCTCTCTTCCCCCCTCCCCCAGCTGTTCTGCAAAGCCAGAAAAGTTGGGGAACTCTGTTTTAGACCATAGCAGGCAGCAATGTAACCCAACAGAAATAGCTGAACCAGAGCTGCCTTTTTTTACAGCCTCCGCAGTGTAGGAGTTTCGTGTTGGATTTAAAAATAGGAGAGCTGGATTCAAATCTTTACTTGGCCAGGAGGTTTATTTAATACTGTCGTCTAACTTTCCCATGGAGTCATTTTTTAATAGAGGCAAACCCTCCATGCTAATTTAGGAAATAGAGCATTGAAATCTAATCTACTTCCCGCCATATAAATATTATGAAATATCTGTGCAACTATGGTATGTCCCCTTTTACTGTATTAATCAGTTTATGTTAAGCCCTTGCTAATATCGCTTTTCTTTCATTTGTGGCTCATACATTAGTGGAAAGTAGTTGGTGAAAAATAGCAAGTCACAGTGATCAAAACAGAAGTTGGTACTGGCCACCCAGCAGAAATACATACTAGAGTTTTGAAGGCTATGAAACAGCCTATGGGTTAGCATCCTCTTTCTCCAAAATGTTGTTAATTAACTAAATCCCCAAATGACTTTGTGTGGTATGTATGTCAGCGAAATGGTCATTCATTCATTCATTCTATTCATTCTATTCATTCATTCATTCATAGAGCAGTAGTCCCAGAGACCATTGCAAGTTGACATTGAACACGGTGCCTTCCATTCACTCTCTCGAGTATTAATTCGCAGAACAGAAGCATCACATGAGCTATCTGTCTGGAATAGGGAGCAAAGTAGATGGGAGAGGGAACCCCCTGTCTGTTCTAAATGATGCTTGGTATAGTACAATGCAACAATGATTTAGAATGCTTGTATATGTTCCAAATAAAGATTCACCAGGCACTCGTAGCAAGGGCATTCTGGCTTTGTTGTTTCAATCAAAGGTCATTCCTTGCCTTATTTTAATTAGTTTGTGTAGAAAATGGTATGTTTTTCATCAGTTCATTTTGGAGATTACTTTTCAAACGATAATGCCAAGAATAGTCAATGTGCATTGAATTTATTGTCGAGTATCAAACTAAAGGTCAGAGCGTTACAGATAAAAGGATGCTATTTTTCAAATCGCCGTTTGTGTATTACCAAAAGGGGATCCTGAATTGGCTATCCTACTTTGTTTTACTTAATAGCCTCTATCTTCTTTTTCCTTGTCTCCGTTTATTTTCTTTTGTAGCAGCAGCTTCAAGAGTTTTATAAGAAACAGCAGGAACAGTTGCAGCTTCAACTTCTACAGCAACAACATGCTGGAAAACAACCTAAAGAGGTACTGTTAAAATCCATTTTTACTTGCAATCTAGAGATAAATGAATGAACGTATAGCTGCTATTTTAAAAAATCTCTTTATCTGGTAAATTTGCCCTCTCAAAGCCTAGTACAATATAAAGGCTAGTAACTTATTTTGTCACTATGGCCCACTTTGTGTACATCTTTGTGGTTAAATGATTAATTAACATACCCAAAATAGTTAAGATAAGCAAAGTAATACAAACTTCACCAGACCAGCAGCTCACGTCATATAATTTGGTAAAAGAGACAGAATTTGCCATTTAGGAATTGGATGGAGCTTGATTTACATTTCTTTTCTCTGCCAAATAACTGGCTGATAAATTCTAGCTTCTTTTACTAAGTTACACATGTGCTACCTTGATTCCTACAGGTGCAGGAGGGGATCCATTCATTGCAACCCCAAGAAAAATGTGTCTGATTAGTTTGGGGCATTTTAAGCATAAGCACAATGCTTTGCATTTATTGTTCTTTGTACTCCTTTTTAGAAAGTTTGATCTTATACCTGTTCATGGAATCCAGTATTACAATCTAAACATCATGACCAACAAATTCAGCTCCATAGGTATACCTAATATTAAAAAAGCAAAGTTTGCTTTGTGCCATCACAATGCTCACTTGGTCCTTGCCCAAGTGAGTACCATATTATGGTAGAGCACCCCTATCATGGATACTTACGTTTTATGCTTATTCCGTGAACAAAGATGGTGGCATCTCTTCCCATGGGGATAGGAATCACTGCTCTATATTATTGTTTTAATATTCTAAACAAATAGAAGCAGCATATAAATCAATTTCATGTATTTGCTTCTTGCTGAGTGTTTAAAATGATCAGAGCAATCTCAGTCATGGGAAATTGTCTTGTTAGATATCTTTATGTCTCTACTTGTAATCCTTTCCCTGTTTTACCTCTTACCAAACAACTGCACTTACCTCTGGAAAAGAGATTTTTAGATAGTTCCAGGAGATACTGTACTTCTCTTGGAGCCCATTAGGGCATCTACAGGGAGAGAAGATAAAGGATGATGGACAGAATTTGCTGAAAGACAGTTTATGTGCTATTACCAGTTATTTTGTGTTATATCTGCAGGGTGTTGTATGTGTGTATATACAAGATAGAGAGAAGAGCCTGGGAGGCACCATATTTTCTCAGCAGGAAAACAATCATACCCATTAGACTAGCTAGTTCTCTTTATGAACTGACTGTGGGTCCCGGATTGTTCTCCACATTCAGCTGTATGTAGGTTTCATGGCAAAGAAAGTCCTTGACATTTGAGTGATGGGATCCTGGGATATAGGCTCTTTCATTGCATAGCTGCAAACTGGAGCTGAAACAAAATTGGTTAAAGGTTAAATTTTGGTTAACTATTGAAAGAGAGTCTTTTCTTGTATAGGGTGGCAAATTCAAATAATTACACTTGCCACTTGAGGAGTAATTTATTATCAGGAAAAGCTGTAACCGTGAAGTGTTTTTATGTATTGATATGAAAATCTATAATTATTAGAGTAGTCCTAGAATTGCTGTCACAGGTAGGAAAGAAGATCAAATGGTAGTGGAAAATAAGTCCCACTCATGGCCATGTGGGATTAGATGTGGAGCCATCCTTTGGCTTGTTCTGCCCAGATGTGGAGCCATACCTTCTTCTATATTTTGTATCTGTGATGGACTTCATGAACGGCACAACCTGCTGCTCAGCTATGGCTCCAGGGAGAATCTATGCTGCCTGATTTAGGTCAGCAATGTGCTGCCCCAGAAGTATGCTTGGGTTTCTGGCACCTTGTTTTTAGGAAATTTCTTTCAATATATTTTCTTAGATATACTTTTGACAATTCTATTGCCTAGTGAGGATGGAGATCGGCCATGAGATTTTACCTTGGTGGAGCTTTATTGTTTTACTCTGTTGGAGATTCTCATTGGAGGTTCTTTGTAAGGTGTTCCAAGCAATCTGATTGGTATTACATAAGAAAATAAACCCATCAATCACCTTTGGCTCTTTATGTGTGAGAGAGAAAGACGAAGACAAGAATGCTTTCTATTGTTCTGGGCTATAGGTAAGCCAGAACCTTCTTTTTCTCTGCCTTCTTTTCTCTGTCCATTTGCTATCACGTGATAGCCCTTGAAATGACGAGGGAGCAATACTGCCTTATTTTGGGACAGGTCCTTTCCTATCAAAGGATACATGCCCTCAGAGCCTCTTCTTTCTCCTACATACTACAAGGTTGAAGGTTCTTGAAGGTTCACCTGCAAACTATCCTTACTAGAAGCATTACCATTTCCATTCTTCTCAGGATTAGCGGATCAAAAATTACCTCACAAAATATTTACAGGCAAAACCTTAACATGGAACATGCTAATTGGTAAGTATAGTTTTCCCCATTGCAAAATTTGTGGGATACAAATTCCTTCTAAATTTATTCCTTCTAAATAAATTATGAAACGTCTCATAATCCATGGATGTTTGCTATTCATCTTCTACAACAAAGACTTTGTGACTTCCATCATATATTATCATTGTTGTAGAATTCTATCTGAACTTGATTTTTTTTCCCTAGAGAAGACTGAGCAGATTGTGAACATTTAAGATAGGGATGATACCTTTGGCCCTCCAGAAGTTGATTGATTGTTCCATCAAGTCTGTGTTTACCTTAGTGTTCACATAAACAGATCTGGCCCCAATCTGGCCCTTCAGGTTTTCCAAAGATGCATTCATCCTTGTTGAAGTCTCAGCCAGCCAGTTTGCTGCTGGTAGATCTTTTTCTTTTTTCCTTCTATCTTTCCTGCCACTATAGTGCTGGGTTTTGTATAACACAAATATGATCATTTGAGCCTAATTGTTTGTGTCTCAAATGAGAACTTTTCATTTATTTGTTTCGTAACCCATTCTTTTGTTTTGTTTCATTGGTTACCCATGATGTTCTCAGAAATCTTTTCCAATGTAAAGTTCAAGAGCAGCAGTACTGTTTCTATTCCTGCTTTTTGAGAGTCCAACTGTCACTTTCGTAGAGTGTCACAGGGAAAAAGCATTGCCTGTGCTCTTCTCATCTTTGTGGAGATAGACACGTCACACCTTCTTTTCCAAAGCCTTCATTGCTATGCGACTGATAGCTCAGGTATAATTCCCTGCCTTATGCCTGTGCTATGTGAGGCTGTCATAAGTTGTGGTTAATTGACTTTTAGATGATGGCAGATTACATAATTTCAGCAGTACTTGTATTGTGGCTTCTGGCAGCTCTAGCCAGCTCCACCATTTGTCATCTAGGATACGTCTTTGAAGCAATGCAGCCCCATCACATCATCCAAGCCCTATCTTAGTTTACTTTACTTTACTTTATCGTCATTGCACCTCGTACAACGAAATTAAATGTCATCTTCAATGTACATTGTAACTATAAAAATTAAACGCAAACACACATTCTTCACATTCTATACAATTGAATTGAAAACCCCTGATATTGCATTAATATTGGGGCTTATCTAGACGGGTGTCCTCAGTTTGGTTGTGTTATTGCACCTGAATCACCCCTGTCTTTGTGTGGCAGTTGCAATGATCCCAAAGCATCCATTCCCACGTTGCTCCATACATTTCCCTACCCATCATCAAGCCTGCTCCCCTTGCAATATGGAAAACTAAGTTTTAAGCCAAGTGTGAATTTTACAGCTGAGTTATGAAATTGGGGGGCGGAGGGGGGCTATAATAGGAAATGCTGACACAAACCTTAACAAGAGCCTGCTAACGGGCGCCACTATAATAAAAAAGGAACAGATTAAAAAATGTCTAAAATGTAAATCTAAAGGACTAAGAGTAATTAAAATGGAAATGGCACAGGGAGGGAAGGCATGTAATTGTGAGATATCACTGTGCAGAATGCTCTCAGCTTTGTTTTGCTGGCTGTTTTTCTAATTCAGTAGGGCTTACTCATCAGTGGCAGTTCAATGCGCGTTAATGACTCTGGGATGCAAGCATCACTCTGGACAAAGAAATGATTATTGTGCGGTCAAAAGAAGTTCAAAGACAAGAAGGGAATTTCAGTTTTTCCCTTAGAGATCCACATTCAAGAGCATATAAATTAAGCCAAATGTTAAAAACCACAGTCTGAAAGCTGACTTCAAAGTCACAACTCTCTAATTAATGAACTGCGAGCTTCAGTTTGGACAAGTTGTGGTTTGATGTGCCCATAAATCAACATGACAGGCCTGTTTCACAGTCTCAGACAGGGCTTGTCATTGAGTCGCATCAGATGTAAACACGGCAGAAAAAAAAAGAGGGGGGTAGCAAGGAGGTGCAATTGATCAACAGAATTGGTAAAAACCCACTTTTGAAGCACATTATGCATGATCACAGGAAATGGCTATAGCCTCAAGAGGTTTTCTCCTTCTGCTGCTGCTTTTTTGAATCAGATTTCTAACAACCTTCAAAAGGGAGAATAAGAATTATGGAGCTTCTCCCCTGTGGCTGCAAGGCAATAACCCCCTGTTGTTATTTTGTGCTTCTTTCTGTTCAAAGGCATCAAATTTTAGTTTTTTAAGGATCTTTAACTCTATATTTGAAGACAAACAATAAAGGGCTGCCACTGTCATTCTTATCAGTTACCAGGGATTGTATTTTTTCCCCCTTTCTGTTGCCACTTCTTGTTAACCTCTTATTTGGTCTATTAGACATAGTTCTGAATGCAAGCCTGCATGCTGGGAGAACATGAAAGTTCAGATGAGCTCAGAGGGCAGATAAAGAAATTTGAAGGGGAAAGTTACACAGCAGAATGAACGATAAAAGTTAACTCTTCTAAATTGCTGCTGTCAGACAAGAGAGCATTTCTGACACACAGATGATGGTTTGGAGATGAAGGAAAAATACTTTGTGTGTAAAAAGACAAGAAGGGACGTTGGACAATGTAATGGAATTTCAATATTTAACAGGACTGATGTACTGTGTGCATGTATCTAATATTGCAGTCTCCAAAGCTGCGCTGAGAGAAGGCTGTTCTCTGTTTTAAACTGAATTATTAAAAATGGTGGATTGGATGGAAGGAGCAAGCATCTTTTTTCTTTTAAGTGATACTTGTTTTATAGATGGATGGATGGATAAATAGATAGATGCCTCTCTTCAAGTAACGTAGTTTATCCCACAGGTTTTTCTGAGCCAAATTCCTTAGTTTGAGAGAATATTCTTGCTAATTCGGTATGCTGAGAGTGGTCCATGTAAGATACACGTACATCTGTATACCATTTATTTGAATTCTCAATATTAAATTATTGCGAAAGCTATTTTGAATTTGTCATTTGTTACAGTGCTAAAGTGGATTGACTTAATGCATCATTTCATGCATTGTAACAGTCCCTGTTATTGTACCATCTCCTGAAAGCACATCTGTATCCTTAAGTAATACACTTTTTAATCTAAATCCAGTGTGCTTTTAATAGTGGGTTTTTAAAAAGTCTTATTTCTTCCAAGTAAGGAAAATTTACAGCAGGGTGGGGAATCTCTCTATTGCAGTGTTTCCATTTCTTCAAGCCAGTTTTCAAGTCTGCAACTTAACTCAACACTTCTACTCTGTGTTTTGCTTTTATTAAAAATTACCCTACTGAGTATATAAAATAGGCAGGAGAAGGGGGGCAGGGGAGTTGAGGGATTTTCAATACAATTTAGAAAATATTCCACACTTTTTTTAAAAAATAAATTCAACTTAAGCTGAATAGGTTGTTTTAATAAAAGGCTGTTTGTCCTCCAGAGTTATGACAATTTATGTTAGGCAGTAGGGAGTAACTCAAGAAAGGAAAACAGACCTTTGACAGCGGCTTTAGGGAGGAGATCAAAAATGCAAGTTTTATCAGGATATTTCAGCATTCTAACAACTGACTACTGACCTGACAACAGGACTGCACCGAGACCTTTTTTGTGTGCATTCAATTGTGAGAAGTAAACAAACTGCCTTGTATCCTGTGTTTGGTAACTGGGTGGGGAACACAGTTTGGCAACGTGTGTTGCTTTTAAGTTCTTTCTTGGACAATGGGTTTGTGTACTTTTTTATTCTGGCTTTTTAAACTGAAAAAAAAAAAACTTTCATGAACTTTTCCTGGAGGATAACTGTGAAGACAACAGAACAAGCATCAGTCAACTTGCATAAATAAAGCTGGCTTTAAAACATTAACTTGCAGTAAAAGTGGCAAGTCACTGACACGTCCAAAGCAGGGAGCATTTTCATACCCAAGGATTCTTTTTATAGTATACATTTTTCACAGTGATTAACATTTGAGATGCTGAACAATTATTAGATCCTGGTTTAATTGTCCTTGAGATGTATCTTAATTGAAAAAAACTTCAAAAGACTATCAAAAACAATGGAATTATTTGGGGGCAGAGCTGGTTCAGAACTGAAATGGCCTTGCTAATATTTTTTAACTTATTTACATCTTTGTTGTTCTGGCTATAAATACAGTTTAAGAAAATAGAAGTTCAATTATATATTTTAGTCAGTGAAATAATGGGCTGGTTAATAATACACTAGAGGGAGGCTGTGTTTCCAGCAAAATAAGCTTCTTGAACTTGTACCCATAAACCTATCTCCTCAGAACTCTATTTAAGATTTGTTTGTTTATTTGCTAGATTTATATCCTATCTTTCCCCAGAAGCTTAAGGTGCATATACAGCATTCCTTCCTTCCATTCCTTCCCTATAACAGGAATCCTCATTAGAGGGAGAGGGAAGAACTAATTCAAGTCATGCCATGAGTCTCTATGGCTGAGAATAGACTTGAATTTCGGTCTCCACAATTTTAGTTCAGGGCATTAACCACTGCACCATACTAGGTCCCAAAATAAGATAGCAATCTTATATTTAATAATGTGTCTTTTGATCGTTCCCTTCTACTAGAAAGCTAGCAGACTTAAGAAATGAACTTTTGTACAGTTAATTTCAAGACAGTCTCTTCCTAGTTAAACGTGCCCTTAGATAAATGATGTAATACAGATTCAGTTCCATCTGAGTAATTATGGTAACGACTTTTAATAGACATGTTAAGGATAAAAAGAGAAGTGCATTCGCAATTTGGAATAAAAAGAGTTTGAACATGCATTCCCTGCCATGAATGCCCCTTGCTGGTGTCAGAATATATTTCTGAGGAGGTAGCAAAAATAAAGAATAATTGGGAGGGGCTGATTTAAAGGAGAAAGAGGACAAATAAGGAGAAAGGGCAAGATAGGATACTTAACAATGGGTCCACCCTTTCCTCTAGTCCTAGTATGCTTATGGTCATGGGAAGTCTCAGTTTGCCATTGTTGGCACCATTGTTTCCCAAGAGGTATGTTTGATCAGTTCTTTTGATCCTGCTGTTGCCTCTCCAGTCAAAGAGATGCTACCCATGTCATTACTGTCTCAAGGCCAATTTAACTATCATGCTACTCAAATGTACAGTGCCAAGAACAAACCAGCTTTTTATGAAGGACTTAATGGTTGGTTTCCACAAAATTCTAGATTAAGCTGAAATAGAATTAGATAGTTGCAGTTAAAGTAATTAATCACATTTATATAGCTGCCTATCTCATAAAACAGTGGTCCCCAACGTTTTGGGCATCAGGGACTGGTTTCGTGAAAGACCATTTTTTCTTTGAATTGCGGGGTGGTGGTGTCGGTTTTGCTCACTTGCTCGTCTGCCACTCACCTCCATCTGTTTAGCCCAGTTCTTAACAGACCATGGATTGATATCAGTCCATGGTCCGAGGCTTAGTGACCCCTGTCATAAAACATGGCTCTGGGTAGTGTACAATAAAAACAAGCCATAAAAGAATGTATGAAGCATTGTCAAAGTTTGTTGTATGGCACTGGCATTGCTTTGAGTCATAATATAGCTTACTTGTTTGGTATATATATTATGTAAACCCAGAGTTTTAACCTGGGTTTGGGATTAATATGTGGTCTGCCTGTTCTTAGTATGGGGCCTTTTGTTTTGAACTCTTGGCTGTTTAGCATTCATGCATTTGAACCAGTTATATTATATTTTTTACTATTGTTAATTTTGACAATGAAAGAAGAGGAAGGGAGGATCTGCTTCTCCCGGTCATTTGGTGTGTGGAAGCAAAGGAATAGTTTATTTTCTTGAAAAATGCCTATTCATTTCAGCTGGAATGAAATACAGGTGAAAAAAGGTGTAACATTTGATCCAAAAATAAAAACAGCTCCAACAAGTGAAAATAGGTAACTAAAGCTCCAAAACAGTATTATCCAAGTGGGAATTTGTTTCAAGGAAGGGTTCTCTCTGATTTATTTTGAGGAGCATTTCTTCAGATAATTCTCCCAAGAAAGAGAGCAAAATTTACATGCAAACTGGTTGTTGAAGAGGCAAAGAATAGCACTTAGACTTACAGAGTCAGCATATTGCCCCCCAACAATCTGGGTCCTCATTTTACTGATCTCGGAAGGATGGAAGGCTGAGTCAATCTTGAGCCTGTTGAGGTTTGAACTACCAAATTGCAGGCAGGCAGCAGGCAGCAGAAGTAGCCGGCAGTATTGCACTCTAACCACTGTGCCATCTCAGTCCATTGATTATTCATTTATTTTTGTTTCCAACCAAAAAATGTTCCAACCAAAAAATGTATTATAGCCATCTATTCCATGTTTTATAAAGACTTGTTTCCAATCAAAATTGAATCCTGGTGACTCCAGTTCTATGTAATTTTCTTGGCATGTCACTTGTAGCTTGTCATTGTCATTGCCTTTTTCCAAGGTTTTTTTTCTTAACTTCCCCATCCTGCCTTTACCAGTCAGCTTTCTTGCTGAACATCCTAGTAAATCAGACACACACACCCCAAACATGATTGTTGTTTTTTTAATCAGCCAAAGTGGATAGATGCTGACAATACATTTTTAGAATGAATTGTTTGAAGATAAAAATAAGATATTTTCTATAGGCAGCTATTCTCCATTGTATATGGGCTTTAATTCTTCAAATTATATATAGGTTTTAATTCTTCAAATTATATATGTTTCAGTCAGTCAAGAGTTAATTTTCTTTCTGAAGCCTTTAGCTGCAAACTCTCTGAAGCCCTCCACCTTGATATGATTCCTAACAGATTAGGGATATTAGATAATTTCCTTCTGTTTATTGTGCTAGTGCACTATGTTATCTTTCTATCACTCAGATAATTACTAAGGAAATCTACATTAACTTTTTTTGGCTAGCTTAAGGAATTGCTAAACATTGGCTTGATGCACTGATATTTTACACAACCAAAGTTTCCTCCTGTCATTGCTCAATAAATAAAAAGATCCTTATCAAAGCAGCAAAAGCTTTTTCATGGGTGCTTAAAGAACAAAAGTAAATAAAATACAAGACGAGTAAAACCTAAGGGCTTGCTTAAATGAAACAAAATGAAGGACTCTGAAGCCTCAAGTATTGCACATATTAAGTGCATTCAAATAAGATGTTGTTTGCTAAATTATGAATGTGTATAATTAAAATCTAGTGGCTGTTTCTATGAAAGATTTACAGTGTTATTTCATCGTTTGTCATGGCTAATTAACAATATTAGATGAAGTTTTTCTTCTTCAAAGGTCTGGGATTTTTTCTCATTTATTTATGTCAGAAGTGATAAACAGAGTAGTTAAAACCTTCTCTGGGGGCAGCAGTGAGAAAGCAACACGATCTTTTACACCTCTAAGGGTTCAAGGTTCAGATCCTGGCAAGTATAACATCATAGATAGCCTTTTTCCCTGATATAATTTTTCCCCAAACTGCTGAAGGTTTTTTTTTTTTTTAAAGTGGAAATGATAGATTGCATGACAGCAACAGCCCCTATGGAAAATACAATAAATTAACCAATTGGTGCCTTAATAGCTGAGACAGTACTTTAATAAGTAAATAGAGCATAGCATGGGTTATTTATCATTACAATTACGTGTAGATATATGAGGTTCATGTTATTTTCTGTGTCTGGACTAGGCAGCTCAAGTTTACAAGAACTTCATGAGCTGCCAATCATAGTGGCAACCAACATTTTTGAACCACACCTGTGCACACTGTTAGTAATACTACTACAGGGTGAATGCTGAGTCTCTATCTGTAGACGCCATTCATTTGAAATTGTTTTTAAAAAGTTATGCCATAAGGTCATGCTTTTGAAATGATTTAAAAGTTTATAATTTATAATGTTTAAAACATACATGAATTTGGCTAATTCCATATTGCCGTGACAAGAATTCTCCAGTCTGCCCCATTGAAGGTTTTTAAGTTTTGGAAACATTGTCTTATGATCATACGTGGAAGAGTTTTGTATATATTGTTGTACTACCTTTTTCATATTTTTAATACTTCACCTATGTGTATGTCCCCATAAAGAATAAAAATGATGATAAATGCAAGGGTTCTTATCTTTTTTTTTTAACCCTCTTAAATTCTCTTTTTTTAGTGCACAAATGTTGTTAACTTTTATAAGTTCCCTTTTGGAACTGATAGGACCATTAGTCATCTCCTTCAGCTCCTGGAAGGATTCCCCCCACACACACATACTTGATTTTTTTTTCTAAATATGTGTAATTGTTTAAATTACTTTTGAAAGAATGGATGACAGGTATGGTAAAAGCACAGTCCAATTTGCAGTATTTATTTCTGTGAATGCTGGGAATTCCACATGAGTGCTATTGGCATAATGCTCGCTTTGAAGTGTGTCCATCTGCCCAGAAAAAGAAAAGAAAAAAACATAGTTAAGCTGAGGTTGGCGGACAATATATGCACTAGTACGTTCCATTAAATAATTGTCTTTGAGCTAGATTTGCCTATCAGGGCAGCCATTTGGTGAAGGGCCTAGTCTTCCCTCAATACCACTCATTGTACTCATGAATTCCTTGAAAAAATCCAAATGTTTTGCTTTACAGAGTCCCGTGCCCCCCACTCCACCCCCACCCAAAATAGTTGTAGACCTGCATATAATTATTTTAATAGGGCTTCTCAGAAAAGGCAGCTTTTTAAGATTAGGATTTGGCCACCATTCTGAAACCCATTAAGCCAGAAAATCAGCCAATAATTTGAGGATTGCTTTAACAGGTCTGCATAACCCCGTGATCCATCATGCTCAATGTAACTGACTAGCTTTGAATTATGGCTTGCCATGTGATGACAGCGAGGTCCCTCATTTTTACACTTACAAGCAGGCAGCAAAACAGCAAGGTTTATTGAGCACCTGGTATGCTGCCAAGCTCAACTCTTGGAAAAGGTTTAACTAATGAGACATAAGATATGCAGACATGCTTTAAAAATAATAGACATTTGTGATGTCTGTGCAACTGTACCTTTGTATGGTGGTTAAGGAAATTTGCCTTAAAGCAAAATGCACTGGGAACTGCTGCTACTTACTTATAGATGCCGGGGACCCATCGATAGTTGCCTGAGCTCCTAGCAGCAATTCTCGTAAACTAGCTGTAACTATTTGCATGACTGTTTGTATTCCTGCTACTTGCTGGGGTGTAATCCTCAAGTGGAACTAAATCTCACTGAACATCGCATTAAGTAGACATGCATAAAATCGCACTGTTCATAAGTCTGTTACCCCCTTACTGTAGTTCTGGCTAAGACGGTCAGCAGCTTTCAAAGTTCTTTAATGAATCGTTTCCTTCCCTCCTAAACATAGAAGTGTGGAAGGGACTGGTAAATATATGAAACTCAAAGAAGCGTATCGATTCTTTCTCTTTGCCAGCCGCAGCAGCAACAGGTGACTTCGCAACAGTTGGCCTTCCAGCAGCAGCTTCTGCAAATGCAGCAATTGCAACAGCAACACCTCTTGTCTTTGCAACGTCAAGGTTTGCTATCAATTCAGCCGGGCCAGCCTGCTTTATCATTGCAGCCTCTTGCTCAAGGTAAGGGTGGGTTTTGAGGGTTGCCGACAATAATGGAAAATTAGTTTGCATTCCTTTTTTTCTAGCTGTCACGCTTTAAACAGAAGAGCCATTTGTGATGTCGGTGCAACTGTACCTTTGTATGGTGGCTAAGGAGGTTCCTCTGAAAGCACATACGTTGGGAACTGCTGTTAGTGTTTTACAGGCCCCAGGCCCCAACCTTTCAAACTACAGGTAGTCCTCGACTTACCACCTCAATTGAGCCCAAAATTTCTGCTGCTAAAGAGAGACGATAGTTAAGTGAATTTTGCCCCATTTTACAACATTTCTCGACACAGTTGTTAAACGGATCACCGCAATTGTTAAGTTGGTATCCTGGTTGTTAAGTGAATCTGGCTTCCTCATTGATCTTTACTGGTCAGAGGGTCACAAATGGTGATCGCATGAGTTTGGGACACTGCCAACTGCCATGAATGCGAGCATATGAATTTTGATGGGGTTGCTTGCAAGGGTCATGTATTGTGAAAAATGGTCATAAGTTACTTTTTTTCAATGCTGTTGTAGCTTCAGACGGTCACTGAATGAACTGTTGTAAGTCGAGGACTACCTGTAGTATTCCGCTTGTGAATGTATCCGACCTTTGTTAGAGAACAAACAAGAGACTCCACCTTCCTGAGAAGGAGCGTATTAGGTAAGACCAGCGCCCCTTTTCTTGATAACAAGAATGCAGACAAAGAGTTCTGAGTAACAAGCTATACAAATAAAGAGTTCCAGATAACTTGAAATCTTTGGAGTTTTAAGTCGAACAAAAATTACACAAGTGAATCCTCCGACTTGGTTTCATTTTTGGATGCCCTGAGTGTAGAGTACTATTGGCAGACTGTCCATAAGGCTCTGCTCCTCCATCCAGGTCCTGGAGCTCATAGTCCTTCTGCGAATAGTCTTGAGAAGATTTTGCTAGCAATAAACGTGACATTCACCTATACAGGTAGTACTCGACTTACAAAAGTTCATTTAGTGAGCATTCAAAAAATAAATAAAAATGGCACCAACAAATTTTTGCAACGGCACTGAAAAAAGTGACTCCCAACCGTTTTTCATACTTACGACTGTTGTACTATCCCCAAGGTCATGTGATTAAAATTTGGATGCTTGGTAACCAGCTCATATTTATGACCATTGCAGTGTCCCGGGATCATGTGCTCATATGCTTTTGCAACCTTCTGACAAGCAAAGTGAAGGGGGTGGGGTGTTCAGTTATGGTTGTAAGTTGAGGACTATCTGTAAAACAGAATAAATTGTCATGTAAACAAAGATAATTGTTTTCTTGCTTTGGGATCCCAGAAGAACACACAGGCATGGGCCTGGTTAGCAACCTGAAGGCCCTCCCTCTGTCTTTAATTCCGAATTTTAATTCTCTTTGCCTCTTCATAACCATTTTATATACAGTTGTTATGTTTTCATATATTTCTTGTACACCGCCCAGTGTGCCTTTTGTGAGGAAAATGGGCGATGTCTAAATCGGATAAATTATTCCGAGGGTGAAAACGTCTTTCACAAAATAGTGAGTTAAGTTACCCATCATGTCATATTTATAAATATATATTTATCCCGTTTTGTTCTCTTGCTTTCTACAAGAGCATTGCAGTTCTTAGATGCAAACAAAAAACAACCCTACAAAATTTGGCCAGGCTTGCTCGTGTATATTTAACAGCCACTCGATGTGCAGAAATTGGCAGTTGAACTTTTTCACAGCATAACATAAACATGCTGCTTTCTAATGACTGCAGTTCAATTTGTTGCTAAACCCCGGGTCCAAAAGTTGACAATGCTATAGAGAGATGAGAGTCATGAACGTTCACTTACTGAACGTATTGTGGTAGTCACATTTTGAAAACATGCAATGCCCCCACCATCTGAGTCCTCTTTACCTTGCAAAGTTTGAACAATAGATCCCCGCTGCCTTAATCCTCTGTTTGACAAGGGATAAGAACTTTCACATTTTCTGTCTACCTCTTAAAATAGTCGTATCTATATTTACCATCGTTGAGACTTAACATGATATTGCATGAGTTGAACAAAGGGATTCCTTTTAATGCTGTGTCTCTGCTCTAAAGCTACCTTATCTGTCCCGTCCCGTCCCCCATCCTCAAATGCCTAGGAAATTTGAATAGTCCTCTCAGCATTTCCAGATAACTCTATTGATTAATTTTACCTACTGGTTGACTACTTCGTAGCAAACATATTCTCTTGACCTACTTCAGTTTCCTGCAGTCAGGTGTATCAAACCCAGTCCTCAGTTTATGGTGAACAACAGAGGAGAATAATAAATAAATTCCATCTCCTGGTGTGTCCACGTGTGTCTGTCTGTAAGTCCTTTTGCATCCTCCGCAATAGTTTAAATCAGGGATGTCAAACTCGATTTCATTGAATGGCATGGATGGGCATGGCCAGGGTGAGTGTGACCAGCTTGAAATCCTGAGCCCTCTGCCAGCCTCCTGCAGCCCTCCTGAGCTCCATTTTCGCTGGCAGAGGGCTGCAGGAAGTGGTCGCAACCAAAAATGGAGGCTGGGAGGGCTACGCACAGCCCTCCCAAGCTCAGTTTTTGCTGGCAGTGGCCCCATAGGCCCTCCTTCGTTGTTTCCAGGACAGACCCACAGGACAGATCTAAGCACTTTGTGGGCCGGATTCGGTCCACCGGCCTTGAGTTTGACACCCCTGGTTTAAATTATAAGGATGGAATTTCTTATTTCAATCTAAGCTTTAATTTGCCCATTAAAATTCACACGTTCCAAAGTGATTTAACCATTAGGATTATAATCTGAAGCAAGATGAATTTGTGAGCAATCCTTATGCTCAACTGTTTCATCTATCAGCCCCCCTCCCCGAGAAATATTTCATTGCTAATCATGGGTATGCATCCATTACATTTATTGCATTCTTCCTATCCCAAAGCAAAGAAGGAAGAATTGTTTTTGGTTCCATTTAGTGGTAACCAAATATCCAGGGAGTCAAAGTTGAATGGAGTCAAATGCTTCTTATTAATGGTAGAAGATGGTCAAGTGGAAACTTTATGTGATTTCAAATTTATTGTTGCCATTGTAGAGGCTTATATGCATTATAAGCATAAGCTAATTACACCTTCAGATGTAATTGAGAAATCTCACAAGCTATTTTTACATATTCACTTACTGGACACTGGACTCATGTCTTTCTATTATTATTATTTTTACAAACAGTCCCTCTATTATTAAGTTTCCTTGGCAAGCTTCATAGCATAATATATCACTTAAGCTGTCCAAAAGAGGGCAATTGGGCAGTGACAAGATACACTAACATGTAATGTGAAAGAAATGAATGTGGTGATGCATGAAGTGTAATTTGTGCAGCAACACATCGGAGACACTAGTAGGTAATTCAGCAGTTGTGGCATTGATTGATGAATAGGCTTCACTGTCTAGTGTAACTATTAGTTCTTGCAACTTAGGAAGGGGGAGATATTTAAAAAGGGATTTACAACTGATAAGGCAAACATTAATAAAAAGAATTTTAATTGGTCAGTGTCTGGTATTAGTTGCTTTTATTCCCCCCTTTCATCTTCTCTTATGATCCTACAGCTTTATTGGGTTTGGGAAGAAGAGAGGAAAGATAATTTGAGAATTTAGACATGACAGAATACAACACAATTTCTTTATCGGAGAAATCTGATGGCTCTAAACTGATGTCATTATGAGGTTTAAATCAACTTTCTGCTTGCTTGAACATGGTCACCTGGGTATGGATGTACAAGGACACAAAAAGGTTGAGCAACTTTAGTTGTCTTAGAGATAGCAAATACCTAGGTTTGCGAAATCAAGTTCCACAGAGGGTCATCTGTCAACTGTCCCCACAACATGCATTTTTTAAGGCTGTACCTACTTTTTCTTTTATAATGAAGAAAATACGGCTCCTAGGAAAAAGGGACACAGCAAAGAAAAATGTGAAAGCTGCAGTCTGGAATAATTGGCAATGAATGCTCACATTATAGATATCCTTTTTTATTACTAACAACAAAAGTACATAAAGTGCACACGCGCACGCACACACGCACACTTTTTGGAAATAAACATATCTTATATGCATTCTGTGAAAATAATTTGTCCTATTATTAGGACAAATAATAGTATGATAATTATTAAAAACAACCACAGTTATTACTATATTGGGCTATAGTTTTAAAATTACTGTAACAATATTTTTTTTAAAAAGCTTGTCACTTCTCTGGTATAAAATAGCATATGCCTCATTATAATTTTCTTGCTTTTCCACTAAAGAAGCCAATAATCTAAACATTAGCTCTGTACCCAGAAGCCATAATAAAGCAAACTTAATTTCAAAAGCATTCCAGACAACTAGATTTCATCTTCAGAAGAAGAAGAGTAAAAAAAAACCACAAATGTGTGAAAGTTTTGTATTCCTGGTGGGTATTCAATAAGTGAAAAGTTATGTTTTGATTTTTAGGATTCTGGGTTTATTTTGGATTTTTTTTTCTTGTACAATTGAATTGCAGAAAATTACAGCTTTGGTTTAGAAATACTTATCAGATAGATGGCCCAAAGTAATCATTAGATTGATCATTATGAATATAATTTAGAAAGTAGAATGCATTTAAGATTCTTTCTGACATATTCTGTACTGGGCAGTTCAAATGTTTTATTGTTATCACAGGTTAATCTTAGTTAGGGGATATGTGGCCATCATGTTGATCAGTTCTATCTCAGTAATTCAATATTGGGCATGTTCATGAGCCTCCTGGGAAATGAACAGCAACATCTGGGAAGAATCGATTTTACCATTCTTAGCTTAAAATCTGTCATTAGCAGATTTTTTTGGTCTAATTTTTGTTCAAACACATGTTTAAATTTGCTAAATAGTCTACATAGAGATGTGCAAGACATACTATGGATAGATTCTTCCATGCAAGCAGTCTGTGCTTAGCAGGGTGGGTTGTGAATCGTTTTGCTGCTGGTTTGCTCAGGGTCGCGCCTCACGCAGGCAGAGCAATAAAAAAAATAGCTTATGCGCAGAAGCAAAATTAGCTTCTGCACATTTGCAGAAGCAAAATCCAAAATGGCGGCGCCCATGGAGACACTGAAGGAACCAGCTCCGTGATGTCATTGCCAAGTTACTACCGGTTCTAAATAACTGATTAGAACCGGTAGGTTCTAATGTGTGTGTTGTAGGTGCATCCAGAACTGAACTATGGATGTTGGCCTGGTCATGGCTAGTACAGGAGTTCTGAGGCGGGTAGCTGCAAGGAAAAGGCAAAACAAATGGTGGAATTGTGCAGTGGGTAAGAAGAAGAATGGTGCTGGGACAATTTGGGAATGGTTTGATGAACAGAGTAGCTTGGATAATGCCAGACATGAATTCAAGCACAGCAGATGCAGTGAAAGCAAATAAAAAGAAAGAAAAGTGTTAGGATAACTGGTGAGAAGGTTGGTCACAGGCCATGACAAGTAGGGAGAGAGGGAGCTAAAGGCATATCCGCCTTTTCCTACATGACCTACAATTTGTCTTGGTCAAAACACTTGTTAGCTTTTGGTTTGGCCAAACCACAACTTACCCTGAACTGGTTCAACTGGACTGAATCATAATGAGTTTGTTTTCTGCATGGAACAAAACAGATGTTCTGTTTGTGCACTTATTTGTCTATGCTAAAAGAAACCACATGATTACAGATTGTCCTTTTTTATTTTCGAGGTTTTTTTCTCCCCCTAACATGATGAAACTGTAAATAATGAGATCTTGAGTTTATGGAAATTGTGGAGGTTGAGTTCCAGAATAAATGGTCATCCTGTTCCTCACATGCAGATTGTCTGCACAGTGTTTTGGGTCATCCTTCTCTGCACTAATTTTGACAAATCTTCAAGCATTAGCACAATCATAGAACTCCAGTGGCTTTTTAGCCTTCAAAGTGACAGACTTAATTGGTTTTGGAAGGAAGCAATCTGTGCTGGCTTTTTTGTTCTCAGTGGCTCTTTCATGACCTTGCTGGAGAGGTTTCTTAATAGCATCACTGGTACTTGCCTCCTGAAGCCCACTTGTAGCTAGTTCTGGCAGATAGTTCTGGACACGTTAGGATAGTTCTTCTGTAGCCTCCAACAATGAGCAGATTTTTTATCATTTTCCTGCTCAAAAGAAAGCACTTCCATCTCTATTGCCAGTGTACTGGTCAAAGGCTTCAGAGAAAGCCTTTTGGTCACTGGAGCAAAATGCAAACAGTAGTACCAGCAATGTGACAAAGCAGCTCTTCTCTCGAGATTGAGAAGAACTGTGTAGAAGAGAAAAGCTAGCATATGAACCATGTGGTCTAAGTAAGCAAATCCTTCCTCCACCACTGAATTGCTCCAAAGAAAAAGGCATTCAACCGCTTCCAGGAAGCCATATGGAGCTTTCCAGCTGGATTAATTCAGTGAGATCTACTCTACATTGGTAAGAAGGAGGACAAATATGTTGTGCAAAGAATCTCAACACTTAAAAAAAAAACTTTTAGCATGCACAAAAGCCCATCTACTATTTTGTGAATGTAAAAAATAGCAACAACAAACCATGTAAATGAACACCTTTACATGTATATTGATTCTATTTAGGGTACACAAAATTAAGGATAACAAAACTGATAAGAAGCCATAAGTGCTTGTAAAAGTGCATATAATTATTGAGATATTTAATTTTACTCTATGACATCATAATTGGATTCTTTTGCCTAAAGCCATCTAATCTATAATCTTCTGTCAGTGAATTGTTCCAGATGTTGCTATATACGTTTATACACAAATCTGGGTTTTACTTGTGTTGTATGCACAGATGCCCTCATAAATGTCAGTCAATTGCCCTTCTATGGAAGGTTTGTTGTAGAGATTGTTATTTCTCCTCTTTTGCCCTTGAGATACTGTGATACTTTATGCCATTTTCTAAATGAACAAAAATCAAGCATTTATAGTACTACCCATCTTTTATTTAAAAATCTATGCGCATGACGATTTCACAGTGATGAATAATAATGGTAAATATAATTTTCTCATATTGGTAGAATCTCAACATGTAAGATTGACTTACGCAATCTAGTATCTACTATCCCATCAACAGACAGGTCCATTCACTATTGTTTCAACTGAGTAAACAGTGGTGAAAGGGTCGGTCATATTCACAGTAATTGTTAGTGTGGAGACAGTCCTGTCAAGCTAAAAATATACTCTACTCTGTCACTTTGCAAGGGGTTTGAAAATAATAGCTCCATTGCTGTTAAACAGGACGTAAGATTACACGGTGACCTTTTTCTTTGTTCAAATTTCTTCAGAGCTTTAATTTTGGGGAACAAGTTATAAGGGAATAATAGTGAATCGCTTACATGAGGTCAACTTTTTCAAAGAATATTTGGCATTTATTTATTTTTTCATAAAAAGAAATAAACAGCTTTATAAAAGTAAATGTATCATAAGACTCAGACGACTGAATGTTGAAGTATCTTGTAGAATATATACTAATTGGGAACATTTTTGAAATTTTTTTTTTAGTCAGCCCCATAGCAAAGACCAAATGTTTTTGTTAATGGCATTCTGAGTAAGGCGGGGAAGATTATTGGTCTGCCGTGCAATAATTTACTCCTCTTTGATATGCAAACGATCCACGGTGAATATAAAAAAAAATCCTATCAGACTCATTTCACAGTTCTTAACCACTCAGATTCTCTGGAGTCTATCGCCTCATTAGACCACTGCTCTCCAAAGCTAGCATAATTAAAATCTTTAACAGTTTAGCAAAGTAAAGATGTTTGGCTGATCACGTTAAGATGATTATCTAGCCATTGTATTCTAAATGACAAAAATAAATTAAATTTAGACCTTGGCATTTTTTATTATGTGTTTCAAATGAATCTAATGCACACTGCCTTTATTTAATGCCTTAGGTCTGGTAAGAGACATGTCTGTGTTTTAGATACAGATGTATATTTTGAAAATGGCAGGCTGCCCTCACACACATACACACCCTCGCACTGGTTTTTTAAAAAAATACAGTCCCTTGAAACAAAGAAGCTGGATTTCTTGGCCCTAGTCTTTAGTCTTCAAAAGAAAGAGAATTACTTTGAAGAAAACATAGATTCTTCATGACTTTAATACAAATTCCGTACACTACTTTTTCATGCCAATCTACAGTAATATGACAAGATACCTTCAAATGTTGTTTGCAAACATTTATGTGGTGTTAACTTAGAATCTCATAAGAATGGGATTAATATGTGTCACTCCAAGTTTTGTGTAACTAAATTTTATCTTACAAGGGTATTTTAAAATTCTCAGTTTAGGTAAGAATCTTAGTATCTCCTGAATTTCGCTAGCTATCTTTACTTAAGGAACATATTTCTCATGAAAATGTATTTTCTGTTTTATTTTACTTTCAGTGGCTTATTATTACTGATCAAGAAACTAGTAATAACAATAGTGTTAGCTGTATAGGAACTTGCAGGTTCTTTTACATAAGGCACATCTATCAAGTGAGCAGTGCTAAGGACCAAAATTAATGAGAAAGATAGGTGTGTTAATGACATAATCACAGTATAATCAATTTTACTGTTAAAATTTTAAAAAGCATTTCATGGAGACAATATGAATTCATAATTTATGTCTAAAAGTAATTAATAAAACTATATTTAATAACAAAGCTATTTGTCATCATTTGCAATTCATGCACAAAATTACATTTGTGCTGATATCATAAAAACAGAAATACATTTTCTTTGAAGACTTTCCTTGCTTCAAAACAGAAGTTTTGTCACCTTTCAGCAAATGAAACACCATTTATTCAATGTCTCATTTTCATCATCCAACTAAAACTATAAAAATTATGAAATAAATCCCTCAGTACAGTCTCTATTTTCTATGGTGACCCAGAAGACACCTCTATCATTCTGAAAAAACTTGTATTTCATCCCCATTTTTTCAGCATGCTGTTGTTTAGGAATTAACTTCAAGTTCAAATGCTTATCTTTAATACTGAAATGCTTAACATTAAAATTATGAAATCATATTACTGAACTACAATCCAAATAGCCCTGATGATAAATAATGGAGCTTATGAGCCTATACATTGACATTTGTCATGCTAGAGCTGACCTATGATTCATCTATTCCAATAATAGTCTTCTATTACATTAGATTTTCGGAATCCCATTTATGTTCGGAATGTATATCATAATTCTCTTCAACTATTATTGGAATTCTACCCCATCTTGATTTATTTTCAAAATTGGTGTTAGTTTCATGCCACAATGTCAAAATGACACACATGTCATAATATCATTGAGCAAATGACATGCTTGTATAATCCGTGTGTCACTCATACCATGACCACTAACACAAGTACAGCAGCCACATTATTTGCATGACAATATCCTGTGCATATGTCATCATTTGCCACCCTTGGGCACTCATGTTTTCAAACTTGAGCAAGTTTTAATTTTATTATTTTTCATCTATAAAATGTATTGGCTGCCCATCTTACCAAGGGTAATTCCATTAACTTGATAATTCCAACACATTAACATGCAAAATGCTATTGTGTACAACCAAAGAACCTATATAATTATTCTCTCTCTGTCTGTTGTGGTCACAAATAGAAAAACTTAGCATTTTACTGTTCCAATAGGACAACCTGTCAAAAGATTGAACTGTGTGTCTTTATGCTACAAGGGCTCAACACAGGTTTCCATGAATGTAAATATAAAAATAGTGTTCCCGACACTGGCATCAGCCATCCTAGGGTAGCTTATGGGCTTCATGGCTCAGTAGCAGGAATGAATGTTGAAAATGCTTTTGCTTGGTAGTTTCCACAGTGTTCTTGCATAACTCTTGTTAGCTAGATTTTGGGGTGGGGCACGGCCTGCATCCGGCTGACAGTTTGATGCCCCTGGATTAGATGGTTCTATTCAATGATGGGATATCATAACATAGGCTGCCTTCCCAATATAGAATTGAATAGAATAACAGAGTTGGAAGGGACCTTGGAGGTCTTCTAGTCCAACCCCCTGCCCAGGCAGGAAACCCTACACCACTTCAGACA
>JANHFT010009723.1:283178-297536 GCA_032467955.1 Pseudoxenodon macrops
ATGGGGAGAGAGACAGAGAGAGATACGAGAGAGGGGAAGAGAGAGTGGAGGAGGGAGGGAGGGAGGGAGGGAGAGAGAGAGAGAGAGAGAGATATGTCAAAAGGGATTTATGATTCCCAGTGTTTTTTAACAAACAGATCTCTGCCCTGATGACCAGCTGGGTAGGCGTGGCTGGGGGGGTCATGTGACTGGGTGGGAGTGAGTGATGTCGAGTTTGCCATGCCCACCCAGGTTTTGTGGCTCCCGGTGTTTTCTTTTCTGTGGGAAACTGGTCCAAATGACTCTTTGAGTGTTTAAGGTTGCAGACCCCTGGGCTAAAGAATAAGCCAATAATGAGAAGGATGCTGTTTTTTATGAAACCATATGGAATAATCTTTGAAAGCAAATTAACTGGATCTGCCTTCCCTTGCTAATTGATAGGTTTTATTGAGGTTTTTATTATTAGTTTTTTAAAAAAAACCTTTTTTCCACCAAACTTTTCATAGCTATTATCCTTCTCATCTTTTCATTTTTCCTATTAGCTTCTTATGAGTATATTTGTTGTTTGTATCTCATGAATTATGTTGATTGCCTTATTTAGTATTCTATTATGATTGATGATGTTTGCTTATTTAGCATCCCATCACTGAGTTTGTATCTTACGATTTGTGATGATTGTATTTTATGATCATGATCACTTATTGATTGTATGTACATTGAGAACTAATGCACTGGAGACAAATTGCTTGTGTGACCAATCACATTTAGTCAATAAGGCTGTTCTATTCTATTCCTATTCCTATTCTATTCTATTGCTAAGGCATACAGAAAGAACATCTTATGTTCTTCTTACATGAAGAAAAAATTGTTTTCCTAAGTATATTGCAGGCTTAGCAACACTGTTTTAAAACTGGGATATTAACAGGCAGAGTATACAGTATATCAGTTCTAGCAATGTAGATTTATATTAGTATTTTATATTGGTCTGGTAAAGGACATATATATATTTTCTGTACCACCAGAAAGTATGAGATTTTCTAGTTTGATGTATTCCGGCCTAGAGCAAAATGGGCAGAAAAATCATTTACTTCCTTTGCATTTGTTTTGTATATTTAATCTAAAAGTAAAAATCTCATTGAGTTGATTCTTGTGTTTAAATTCTTAATGATGGGCAGGTTATTTCATAAATAGCACTAGCAATAGACTTAGACATATATACCGCTTCACAATGCTTTACAGCCCTCTCTAAGTGGTTTCCAGAGTCCATATTGCCCCCAACAATCTGGGTTCTCATTT
The DNA here is from genome assembly GCA_032467955.1 of Pseudoxenodon macrops. Taxonomy (NCBI): domain Eukaryota; kingdom Metazoa; phylum Chordata; class Lepidosauria; order Squamata; family Pseudoxenodontidae; genus Pseudoxenodon; species Pseudoxenodon macrops. Next base: position 284,454 of record JANHFT010009723.1, read on the forward strand.
TACTGACCTCAGAAGGATGGAAGGCAAAGTCAACCTTGAGTCAGTCAGGATTGAACTGCCGGATTGCTGGCAGTCGGCAGTCAGCATAATTAGCCTGCAAAACTGCATGCTACCCATTGCACCACCACAACTTTTCTTGGATAACATTGGACTCCATTGTTTTATTTATGTACATCTCTCTATCTGTTCCCTATTTTTTTTTCATGATTCATATAAATACATGCATGATGCATGTACTTGCATCATAGCTACTTGCCTGTAAGAGCAGTCATTTACACGGAATAACCAGGAATGCAATGTTGCATCTGTGTGTGTGTGTGTGTGTGTGTGTGTGTGTGTGTGTATGTGAAACAGTATTCCTGTACAAATGTTGTTTTATAATGGTGAAGGTGGCATGCTTTGAGGCATAAAGATATGACTGATAAACAAATTAGCACGATGTGCGACTTACATTAGAACATATGTACAAACACTTATAACTTGAGCTTTCCATCTAACATTGAAATTATTTGTGTGTTTCTTCCTAGTATTTAACATTTGTATACCTGTACTAATATTCTTTGTGGAATCATATTACTTTGGTGATATACATTGATCTGTATTCTGCAAAGATTCATTTGCCTCACATTGGTGGGCAGAGAGGATATTGGTATCAGACATGGGGGGGAAAAACCTTCCTGCTTTCATTCATTCCTCATTTTTGGCCTGCCTACCTCAACATGGTATGAATAAGGAGGCATACTTATTGCTGGATACACTTAAGAAGATCACAATAAGAGTTGCCAACTAAAAGAGGAGAGGGACACATTCTTGTAGCTGTCTTTTCCAGCCCTTCACTCCCAATGTCTAGAGCAGGATGGTCAGTTGTTTTTCCCAAGAGACCCTATGAGACTGTGGTAGAAGGCCAAACCAATAGGCTGAACTTAATGGCACTCATATCTTGAAGGAGGAGGGGGCATACAACCTCAGCCCGGCCGCCACTTTTCTGCTACAGGCGCAAAATACTTTATCTTGCCAGCTGATTAAAGGAGCGCCTTCAGCTTCTTCTCCCAGTTCCTGCGACAGACCTATTTATATTTTATTTTCTAATTTTCCATAGACCTCGTGCAGGCTGGACAGGAACATCCAAATAGATAGATGTGGCCCAGTGGCTGTAAAATGCCTGGGTCTGGTCTAGACAGTACAGAGATGAGGTATGTAGATGAAAGAGATTCAGAGTAGAAAATTTGCAGTGGTAGCTTTAAGCGGTATTTTAACTCAATAGTTCAGTCGAGGTTTTTACATTTGCAGCAGAACCTGGTAAATATGTGCTTTTCTAGGATTGCGGTACAAAAATGGATGATGTTTTGATTTAGTTCTAGTGAGTTCCTCATATAGCCTGATCTTAACTATAACGCTCTACTTTACCGAATTTAAGAAACTCATTATGCGTTCCGTTTAGAATCCAGCCAATTTAAAATTTGACACTGGGGGAAAAAAATGTTGCTTACATTTTGTCTTCCAAACTTCTGATTTCTTTCAAAAGAGATCTATAACCAACTTTCAGTTGCAGGTTATATAATACATTAAAAAATAATGTTTTGAATTTGCTTAACAAGGAAGCTGGAAGACAAGCTGTGGTAAAATTTCACTATTCAGTTAAGGTTCTTTAAAAAGGGGGGGAACTTCATTTAAAATGACATTCATAAATGTGCACTTTATCATTGATGGTACTATTCAGTAGAATGATTCTTTAAAATCTTTTTCAAATGTATAATGTAACAAGAATGCAAGTACCTCAGATTTAAAGTAGGTATGCTCTGTGGATTATTTCCTTTTTTTCCTTTGGTGTGTTTGAGGTTGGCACCATCCGTTTACAGCAGCATGATTGAATTACCTCTTTGTCCATAAGATGAGCAGGCAAGAATACAGAGAGAATACCGATGAAGGCACTTAAGGTTTCTGTTGCTATCACATCAGGCAATATGGTGCCTGCCTACATGCTGTATGACATATAAGCCTCTGTTTAGATTGTTTGGGGAGTCTGGAAGAATACTTTCTTTTTCCTGAATATTCATGGCAGAATAAGAATTGTAAAAAGAATAAACGGTAGAGTATCAAGTGCCTTTACGTTTAAAGTGAGTAGTGGAATAATTCCATAGATCAGCAGGCTGACTCACTATTATAAGTTATATTGGCTAGTTTGAAATGCAGGGTGGAACAAACTAATATTTAGATTGTTGTAAGAGAATGGATGAGTTTCTCCTGAAAAGAGATAAGAAACATTTCTGTTTTCTAAATGTCAGAAGGCCATTTTTGTACTTTTGTCTATCTGGATTGTCTAAGAACAGATACTTTGAGCGGGAAGCCAGGGTGGATTTATTTCTAAGTCTCCTTTGTTTCCTTCTATCTTAAATCAATAAATTTAAATCTACTAAAATCTGAGTATAACTCCTAGAAGTTCTTAGAAATCAAGTATTTCCTTCATATCTTCCTAAAATCCCAAGTCAACTAGGTCAATTTCAGGATGGAGAAAAACATTTTAAAGTCTTCAGTAATATTATGATTTAAAGCAAAATTGTCTGGGAGTTTAATAATAATAAGCAGACAGAATTCCAAATCCAGTCTGAACACCTTGCTAACTGTGCAACCATCCATAATATATTATATTTATATGCCACCTGACTCCCAGCAACTCTGGCCAGTTTATAATTGTTAAAACTTTAAAAAAGAGAGAGAGAGAACAATGCAAAAAACATGAAAGCAACACAGGAACAACAATGGCAAAGAAAACTCAGAGGGGAAAAGAAAGGAAGAATAGGGTATCAGTCCTTGCCAAAGGTCTGGGTGAGGAGCCACATCTTCAAAGCCCTTGAAAAATACCAAAAGGGTGAGAACTTTTCAGATTTGGGTAAGAACTTCATTCCAGAGGACGGACATTGCTACAGAGAAGACATGGTTTCAGGGTCTTGGTAGATGGCATTGCTTAATCGAAGGAACCTGGAATGCACCAAACCCGCCAGATTGAACCAGTTGGGCAGACACTGTGACAAGCAGGCAGTTGCTCAAGTTACCAGGGCCAGGGGCAGGTAGGTTAAAAGGGTTAAAACTTGAAAGATCAAATTCTTTCAAGATTTAGTTTCATTGGGGAAAAAATCAATACAGTGCCAAATGACACAAGTTTTAAATGAGATGTAATTGAATATTGCAGATCTATACAGAAATCTACACATTAAAACAATTGTGTACAAAAATGTACACAATAATGTACATAATTGGATGAGATTGGATAATGGATAAGAACAAGGTATAATGGCATGCGCACTACGAAAACAGCACCAAAAAGTGCTTAATAAGGATAAGCGTGTTTGAAGATTTTCACAAATGTCCATTAAATCTTAAACACTTTCAAATTAAGAGTCACAATAGATTGAATCTGAATTTGAGAATGAAAAAAAACCGGAATGAATTCAATAGTGGCTATTTTTTTAACCATTATATTTATAAAAATATGACAATCTTAGTCATCTTTCTGAAAAATGACACAGTACAAATCAGTATGGAATCTAATTTTGTCAATAACCCTTCATAATGGTTAAAAAAGGCCATTTAGTTCATAGAAGAGATTGATTTGGGAATTAAATGATCCTTTAATACTACCAAGACCAAAGTTTTAGATATCAGTACCTTATATAAAACTCAACAAACAGGATTTTTTCCCTCTTCTTTCCCATCTGCCACCTAATTTTCCTTCACTATTTATATTCACTATTTAACCGTATCTTCTTTGCATATTTTATTGTTTCCATCTCATATGATTTCATTAATTATCCTTATTGACAACTCATTATTGTCTGGCTATTGTTCCTTTAGATTACTCCATAGTCAGTCAGTAATCAGTGTCCATGTGAGTTAGGAAATTTCTTACACAGCTGACCCATAAGACTGTCCATAAGGATGTGACTTAGCCTCATAGGTACTTGAACGACTTGTATTCCATAATGAGAATTATATATTTTTTTCAAGTTTGAAGGAATATGAAGGCATTTTTAAAAATCTCTTTATCATAGAGATTTGAACAATTAAAATATAAATCATGGTGGTTTGAACTAAACAAATATAAATCTTTCCTATTTGAATAAGGCTACACAACAGATAATAGAAATTCCAATCTATCCATTTGCATTAATTATGAAAAAACTTGCACATTTAATATGAATTATGAATATGAATCCTCTCTACTTAGAAAGATGAGCAAGTTGTTTCATTTTGTTGATACTATTGTTGTTGTTTAGTGACACTAACTTTTTAAAGTATTAATCACAGCATGATACAGAGATGAAGCCTGGACCTAATTGGTTCCTTTCTCTCTTTGACAAGTTCCTCAGTGTAGAATCAAGAAGTCTTTGTCTAGCCTACTCTTAGGTTTCTGCACTGGGAATTAAACAGAGAGTGAAGGAAGAAGGGATGAACATTCAGAAATGTAGTAGGTTGTTCTTAGATATGGGGGATGGCATCAGGCTTTAAATGGAACATGAAAGGAAGTTCCCAGATGTTTTCAGCACAGATGATGAGAATCAAATCAAATGTCCTGTTAAATGTGTCTCCAGTTCAAAAATAACTTACATTATAAACAAATACACAAAGCCCTAATTATCTGTGACCAAAACTCCATCTATTTTCCCAGGGTAGTTAATGCAGTTCAAGCTAGAAATAATGGCTTTCTTTCCCTTTATTCTTGCTCCTCCAATTTAGCATGTGTTTCTTTCTTTGTCCCGTATTGCGCTCAAGTTTTGTAAGCAACATCAGTAGCAGCAGCAGCAGCTCTGGGGTTTGGCGCGTAGCAATCTGTTAAGGAGATAAATAATCTGTGTTGGCAGGGCACTCCTGCTCCCCTCTTTAATTTGTCTTATACACAGAAAATTATAATTAAATCATTCAGGATAAACCCTCGAGTACAGGCGGGTGAACACCCTTTGGTACAGGCTGCCAGCAGAGAAGATCTTCCCTGTTGTGCCACAAGAAGATATTTATCAATATGCAACACAATTAAAAGGCGAACACTTTTGTGCTATTTGTGAGGCGGACGCCAAAATTGAAATCAAGGCTCCTTAATTTCTTTTCCCTCTGCAACTGTGGCACTCAGAGTGATTAGCATGCTATTTTGACTGCATGTTTCCATGCTTGGATTTTGTTCAGACAATTAAAAAAATATTTATTGTGCAATTAAATACATAAATATAAATTCACTCAGTTTGATAATCTATCTCAATCTTCTCTGTCCTGAGGGACATGCTTAGCTATAGATACTTACGTTCCCTAAGAACAAGTAAATGGAGGCTCAACCCTGGTATGCAAATCTCACATCATTTTAGTGTTTGATTCTCTGCTTTAATTGGTAGAAGGGAAGTAAGTAAATAAGCTATATTTTTTAAAAAGATCATTTTGCTACTCTCCAATTTGAGGAACTGTGTGCATGTTTATTTTCACAAATGAGAGGCATGGAATTCCGTCTGTACATTTCTGTATATAATTTTCTTCAGCTATATTATAACCACAAATGTTAAAGCTATGCAATACATAATTAAAGTGAAATTAGCAACACTGATCAAAAGACAGTGTTTGTAGATAAGATAACAAGGAGTTCCCATTTGTAGTTTTGGGATCCATGTGTGATCCATAATTTCCTAGTCAGACAGGGAAAGTATGTTGCAGACCCCATCAGTTAAAGGTTTCTGACCGGCGGGGTATAGGAAAAGCGCCTTCTCTGTTGCTGCCCCCACTCTGTGGAATATTCTCCCTCCAAGGGGTGAGGCAGGGCCCAACTTTCCAGGGCTTCTGGAAAGGAATTAATACATGGCTTTGTGGCCTAGGGAAGCCTAGCGGAGCATGCAGCTGTGGAGTTAGTTAGTTAGTCTCCTGAAAGCCCTCCCTTTGCTTTTTGACTAATCTCTTGCCACCTCTTTTTTTATTTTTTAAAAGTGCTGTGAAAAAATAATAAAAATTTGCTGAGTTGAATCTTAAAGGTTGTCAATAGTTCTTGGCCTCTGATGTCCCTATTAAATAATTGGCTCTGGCAAAATTGTATTACCTAATCACTTTAACTAAAAAGGCTAGGAATTGTTCCTGGGAACTTTTGCAAGGATGGATATGGTTAAAGTAATAATCTCATCTGCTTCTTGGAAACTAGAAGGCAACATTTCCTAGGACAGGGCTGTCAAACTCCCGGACCAGGTGCGTCACGTGCTGACCACACCCACGCCTGGTTTAGTGAAGGGGGGAGTCCTGATACATCATGTGACATCACCATGATGACATGAGTTTGACACCCCTGTTCTAGGACATCATTCTGAATTTGATTCTATTTCTTGTTTCTGTTTAATAAGTTTCTTTCAAGTTGATCTTGACTTCCTGAAAAAAAAAATCATGGACATGTACAGATAGTCTTCAACTTTGGGCACAATTGAGTCCAAAATTTCTGTTTTTAAGTGAGACATTTGTTAAGTGAATTTTGCCCCATGTTACGACCTTTTTTGCAGTTGTTAACATTAGTAACAGAGTTATTAAGTGAATCTGGCTTCCCCATTGATTTAATGTGTTGGAAGGTTGAAAAGGGGGATCACATGACACACACACCGGGTCATAAATATGAGTCAAATGCCAAGCAGCTGAATTTTGATCACATGACCACGGGGATTGCACAACAGTCTTAAGTGTGAAAAATGCTCATAACTCACATTTTTCAGTGCCATTGTAAGTTTGAACGGTCACTAAATGAAAGTCAAGGACTACCTGTAGTTTTCGTGGAAGCAATGTGGAATAATTGGCCATTACAAATAATCCTTGATTTACAACCACAGTTGGGACTGGATTTTTGAAATCAGCCAAAGTCAGCTAGGTACTGCTGTGCTTATTTTCTGAACATCATATGACTGTATGGTAATATATGAAAGCATTGATTTTTGTAGACCAGTCTTCAGAGACAGTTAACATAAAGGAAAAGTACTACTAATATTCTGACTGAATAAGGAGGTTATTTAGGGTTAATGATCTTTTCATCTGTTTTGCATGTGGCTGATACTTGAATGACCTTTGCTCTACTCTGTTAGCTGGAGTAACTCAGCTGATTATAGTTTGCCTTTTTCTTAGGATCACTGTTCTAGTGATGTCTATAGAATTGCTAATTGGTAAATTGAAGTACATGGGTAGGTGTAGGTATTGCATTTTAAGCAGTATTACCTTGTACTATATGTTTAGCAGTTAGTTGCAGTGAGAGGGAGAATGTTTGGCAATAATATTTGTGCTGAAGAGCAAACAGAAAAACGCTGCTTTTAAGAGCAATAGCATCCAGTTGTTGGGACAAGCAGCTGTAGTAACATTTCAATACATATCCATTATGTTATTCCTTTTCTCTGAAAAGAATAGAAAAGGTGTAAGGAAAAGTAAGCCAAAGAAAAAGGCATTAAATAAAAGAAGAACCTGAACTTTAATTAAATCTAGTTTATCCCAATACTATGCACAACACCTATCCACGCCTTTCTATTTTGTAGACCATCCTTGTTTCCACCTTTTGTTGTTAAAACTTCTGACTTCTCTGTCTTTGAAGACTCTTATCAACTCCATTCATTCATGACTCTCTATGTCTTCTTATTCCTCTTAATGCCATTTACTATTCTGTCATACCATTTTTTACAGTTCGATTCTCATTCATTCACTCTGTATGACTAAATGCTTTCAATATTCAGCAGCACCTATGATCTCTTCTTTTTAAAAAAAATAAATTTTAACCCATGATCTCTTCTTGTTTTACCACCTGGATGTCTTAAGCAGTGGTAAAATCTTTTTTTTTTTAAATTACCGGTCCTGTGGGCGTGGCTTGGTGGGCGTGACAGGGAAAGGATACTGAAAAATCTCCATTCCCACCCCACCCCTGGGGGAGGGATTTTGCAAAATCTCCTTTCCCACCCCACTCTGGTGCCAGCCAGAGGTGGCATTTGCCGGTTTTCCGAACTACTCAAACTTTCTGCTACCAGTTCTCCAGAACCTGTCAGAACCTGCTGGATTTCATCCCTGGTCTTAAGTAACCCATTCCTCCTGCATCTAGGTTACTGTTATGTTTATCTTGATATATCCAGCTTTCACTCCCAGTAACGGAGCGGGTAGAATAACACAAATCTTTTATTTTTATTTTGACTAACATTCATTTTACAGTACTTTTCTATCTGCATTTGCACATCTTAAAATCCTTATGTTTGCTTTCCAATTGTTCTGTTGAGTCTCTACAATTATTCTATTTTCATTCTTTTGTTTCTTCCACCCAGACTACTTCATTCCATATCTGATTTCTCCCATCCATTAACATTATCAAACAGTGATCTGCTCTTCGTTCAGAAGTTCTCATAGCTCTTACATCCCTCATTCCTTTTCCATATATGTACATGAAATAAATAGACCTTTTTAAAAAAAAATGATGCTCACTAATCACTATTCTTCTTACTTGGGTCCTTACGCGACCACTTTTTCTATATTTTCTCTATTTAGCAATTCGTGTCAGTTGACAAAACTATTTTTCCTTCTGGTTTTTTCAATATTTCCATTCACTGGAGTATGGCATACAATTGTCACCATCCTATGAATTGCTATATATTTCTATACACACACACACACACACACACACACACACACATATGTACACATATATACATGAGCTAGATGGCATCAATTCACGCTTTCTGACATACATGTTACCCCGTTAACATTAATTAAACCTATAAACCTCGTGTGTGTGTGTTCACGCACACATCAATTCCACTTCTCAGGATCAGATCTTTAGTCATTCTTCCACCTTTCTCTTAGTTTCACATAACCTTTCCCTTTTCTTTCAATTGATCATTCATACTCTGAGCCATTTGCTTTCTAACATATGAAGAGAATGGGGAAAATATAATATTTTAAAAGTTAAAGAAAAAGGATAGCAAGTAAAGCTGATGTCTCCTTCCACTGAAAATTTGAATGGAATTCTTACCTCTTCCCTTTTGAATGTGTCCCTTCCTTTATGAATTATAATTAAAGGGCAGCAAACGTTCAGCTCAACGCTACATAAATTCACTGGACTAGATGGAGGATATTTGGTTTAATGTAGCAGGACTCTTATTTAAGCTCATAGCTATATTTTCAACAATAAATAGGCATGTAAAACTTCTCATAACAATTTAGTGTTTTTTTGTATTTTTTAAAAAGAGTCTTCTTCCAGACCACAACAAAGATAGAATAAAACATGGTAAGTTCCTTTGAACCAGCTGTGTAATGCCAACAGTAAAGCTTGAAATAGACTGTTGAGAAGTGTTCCAGTAACAAGGATTCAGTAAAGTTTATAATTCTGTTAGGTTAAATGAAATTCCAAAGCCCTTAAGTGATAATATTTGCCAGGGAATAGCTTTCAGGACCACATGTTTAATGAACATACTTGAAAAATAACGCAGTGAGATCTTACTGCCATTTGGTTATAATGTATCTTCAATCCCCGGAATAGGTCAGTCTCTGATGTACTGATTGTGCCTTTATTTACAATGGTTTGAACAAAATGGTCAGACAGGGTAATTACCACTGAAACAATGTTAAAGTTTTTTTTGTTTTTTTTTTGGAACTCATTACTTTGACTGTTGTACAATCAAGTAACCAATTTACACTTGCCCCATCAGTCACTTGCAGGAGTCACTTGCAGGAGATGTCATCTCAGCAACATTTGAAAACAATCTTTAATTTCTGTATGAAATACTTAATAAAACTGTTGAGAAGACAAGCTGTTATTTGTTTCAATGGTATAGAAAACCAGATCAAACCACATGGATCCAGTTACTGATTTTAAAATGTTTCTGGGCTGCTTGGTGACCATCTTAAAGATTTTCTTCTATCTGTCTTTTTGCTATGATATTATTAAGTAGTAACCACAAAATAAACAGAGGCTGCATAGCACAGCCTCTGTTTGTGCATTGCAGTGTACCTGTTCCAAGCAAATCTGTCATAAGAGGCTGCATGTATTTCCCATTTTACCAAACATTGAGTCATTATGGACCTTAGCATGTCATTGATTATGTTTTTAGATGATGGGTACATACTAGTAGGCCCAGTGTATCATAGGAAATTCCTTTACATTTGCCTTTTTAGTCTACTGTAATATAGTGGAGCCATTCCACAAGGGAAGAAACAGACAGCTCCAAAGACCTCAAGTGGATTTGAAAAGTTCTTTTAAAAGAAATCTGTGTAAGTAGAAGTAAGGAACCTATGCCTATGGGCTAGATAGTCTTTGACTTCTTCTATCTGGCACAGGGCTTTTTATTTGTTCAACACTGATGCTTTTTGAAACTGCTACGTGGATGACTAGGTCCATGCACTGAAAGGTACAGTTTTCTAGGCAAAAGGAAATAGAGATTGTTCTCCGTCTGTAATATTTTTTCGTTTCCACACAGAAGAAAATCAATGCCCCTTGGTTACCCATCTGCACCAATAAGATGCAAGTTATATGAAAATGTTTCAGAAATAATCAAGCAGAATAGAGCTTGAAGGGATCTTGGAGGTGTTCTAGTCCAACCCCCTGCTCAAGCAGGAGATCCTATACCATTTCAGATAGGTGGCTATCCAGTCCTTTCTTAAAAAAACACCAGTGATGAAGCACCTGTAACTTCTGAAGACAAGCTGTCTTCACTGTTAGGTAGTGTCTCCTTAATTCCAGGTTGTTTATCTCCTTGATTAGTCTCCAGCCATTGTTTCTTGTCTTGCCTTCCAGTGCTTTGGAAAATTAGATGAACCCCTCTTCTTTGTGGCAGCCCTCAAATACTGGAATACTGCCATGATCTTATCCTGGTCCTTCTTTTCTCTAGACTGGCCATACCCAATTCCTGAAACTATTCTTTGTACGTTTTTGTCTCCAGGCCTTTAATCAACTTAGTTGCTCTTCTTTGCATATTTCCCAAAGTCTCAACATCTTTTTTGTAATGTGGTGACCAAAACTGGATGCAGTATTCCAGGCGTGGCCTTCCTAAGAATTTATAAAGCAGTACTAATCCTTCACGTGATTTTGATTCTATGTCTCTGTTTATACAACCAAGGATTGTCATTCAATATAAGTCATGCAATATATAAAGTCATCATCAAAGAAAAATTCATATACAAGCCTTAGATATCTTGTAATTGAACAAAGAGCATTTAATAAGATTTCCCTTGGGTTTTTCTTTTTCTTTCTTTTTCTTTTTTGAAACAAAACATAAACATTGGAAAGTCATCTTTTCCATCATTTTTAAAAAAATTACAGTAAAATAACATTCATGAATATTGGCAGCCACTTTCTGTGACAATTTACTATCCAGATTTTATTTTGCAAAAGTGTAATGTCACATTCATTCACATTAATAAATTAATTCTATTAATTTTCATTTTTTCATAGGAATTAGGCATCTAACTACTTTAAAATGATTAAATTGTCTTTTGCTTTGTTTATTTCTAAATGTAGGAATTTATTTTCAACTTATTGATAATTTTGACCAGCTAAATCCTTTCTTATTGGCATTTATTATGTTTTATATGGCAGTCATATTTTTGAAGACCTTCAGTGAATTAGATGTACCTATTCTTTTTCTTACTAGTCCATGTTGAAGAACTTCAATCACATTCAGTTTTCTAATACTAAGAATGCCTACAAAATTATTTCTCTTTGTATCTTTCTTCCCCTTTGTTCCCTGCCTCTCTTATCCTTCAACTTAAAATATTGTTAAGCAAACTATGTGCAATTACTTATTCCATCACATGACTGTCCTTTGGATGGGAGGGTGAGATTTGTCACTCAATGGTCATCTGGAATCTGACCTGACATTATAAAAAAGGTTCAATTGGCATGCTTCATTGGTTTCTGGTCAAATGTAATAACGATCAATGATACTATTTTATATGCACTGTATCCAAAAGCACTTTAAATAGATTGGGTTAGTCTTGGCAGACGCCGAACAGAATTTTTCCAAATTTTAGCATATGTATTGTTTTATACTTCCATCTGGCTGACAGATATCTTAGTGCTTTCTATAATGCCACTCTTTTCCTGCTACCAAAATGGTTACATTTGTCTCTAATATAACTTGATAAGAGGTTTTTTTTTGCATACCGATGGCTGATGACTTACTGTTAATATATACACATAATTTTGATAAAATTCTAAGCCAAAGCTGTAAACAAGTATTGCTGTCCAACAGCCTGGAGTTGAATGAAATATTTTGCCACCCTATCCTTGAAATAATAGATTTTGTGGGCACAATTCATCAACTGAACTGTTTAAGCACAGCTGAATAACATCAGTGGAACACTGAAATGTGAATTTATACTGGTTAATATGCAGCTGAGTTTCTTTTTCACCGTATTTGTTAGGAATATCACAAAAGTGTGAGTCAGTTAAAAAGAAAATGGACCAAACGTCATATCTATATTGAGGATGGGTAATACTTATAATACAAATGTTAGGAAGATGGGAAATACTTTAAATAAATGTTGTAGATAGAATTTACTCTTCTGAAGATTTATTTAATATGATCCACAATTGTATGTTCCACTTCCTGTTGAAAATAATGGTAGAATTCTCACAGAGTCTTAAATCAATCAAAACCTTCTCCAATTTGGTGCCTCCCAGATGTGCTGCCCTACAGCTTCCTCAGTCCCCATCCCCATCGCTTATAAGCCCCATTCAACTCTATTAATGGATAGATTAATGACATTTTAATGCTATTAAAAGCAAATATGCTGTAAGCAAAGTAAACATGGTCCACTTATTTAAGACGAAGTTATAATCTCAATAGCAAAACATTTCTGTCGTTCAGTTTACTCTCTGTATCTTTTCATGGACTTCTTCAGTTTCTAACGTCTGATTTATTTAACTTGCCGGGTGTTGTAAGAAACTCACACTTTCCCTTAAGGCTTTGCAGGCAATAGCAAAAAGTTATAGCAAGTTGCATTGTTTGAAAAACAAGCAATGTCTGCTTCATATGAAATGAGTGTCTTGGATTGGTCATGAAGTGTGAATTTATTAGTAATGGCTTGACATAGACCAGAGGTCTTCAAACT
>JANHFT010009723.1:297636-310273 GCA_032467955.1 Pseudoxenodon macrops
TCCAGCCAGCTATGCTGCCTGGAGAATTCTGGGAGTTGAAGTCCACGATTTTTAAAGTTGCCAAGTTTGGGGACCCCTGACATAGAGAGACAAAAATTATGTGAAAGAAAGCTGATACTCGTAATTGTTTAAACGTAATAGCCATTTGTGTAGCCATATTTCTTATACCAGGTAAACTTACTTTATACAAAAACATCTGGAAGAAGAAAAGCGAACTCTCCGACACAATATTACATTCATATTTAAGCGATAAAAACAAAACCACTAAAAATAGGAGCTTGCTTATGCGTGGTAATGTTGGCTTTCCAAGGTGGTATAAACAATGTCGCAAATATCCATCCTTGAGAAAAATGCCTAAGGAATAAAGGCTGCAACATATCTTTTAATTCAATTTGCAGCGTGTCTGTTCACATGCACTTTTAAAGATAACGTTCTGATGGCTCCTTAAAGGCCATTTCAAATCCAGAGCGCAATCTTTCCCTAACACAGGTGGTGTTAATATAGGACAGTCCCCCAGGCACTTATACAGCTTGTTCAGTGTCTGCCTCCATCTGGCAGTCGGTCCCATTCACAGAAAGATGTTGTAGTTGTGCCTGTGGGTGCTGTGGTCAATGCAGTGTAAAAAGCAAATTTCACCTCTCCACAACATGTGTCATGTGTTAGGTCTTATAGCAGAAACCAAGCTGTCTGTGTGATTCCTAGTAACTATTAATTCCTGGCTCTTCCTGTTTCTTTTCTCTTTTGCCTATGTGTGAATATTCCAGTTCTTAACACTCAGTAAGACTGTACAGTGATCCAAGTTCAAAGTGCAACATGTGATCTGTTGCATGCCCAGACCCAGACACACTTAATACTTGTTGGGAACACCATACTACGCCTGTTCTCCAGATTCTGCATCTATTGCTGACGATAGTTGTAAGAGGCTAGCAAAAGACTTGGCTCCTTTAAGAATTTCCTGATAGGTAGTACTGTTGTGCCTGGTGCAGTCCAAATACATTTTTACCCTTTGGATTTAATTATCTACACAACCCTAGCAGTTTATTTTTTTAATGCCTCAGGTCATGGTTGTCTGGCAATTAGTTTCTATTTGGGACCAAATGTAGACATGATAGGAACAACTCCCAGACATTAATATGTCTGCACCAAAGCAGGAGAGGATGTTTATTCTTAACCTCAAATGTTATTTTTATTAATAGCATTAATTATAAAATTAATAAAATCATTATTATTGATGAAACAGTGGTGGCATAGCCGTTATAATGTAGTGTTGCATTCCATTGCCAGGAGTTTGAGTCTGACCGGCTGAAGGTTGACTCGCTCAAGGTTGACTCAGCCTTCCATCCTTCCGAAGTCGATAAAATAAGGAACCAGATTCTTGGGGGCAATATGCTAAGATTGGAAATCACCCAGAGAATGCTATAAAGCACTATGGGACAGTATAGTAGACAGCACTATGGGACAGTCTAAGTGCTATTGCTATAAAACACACAACAACAATGAAAATGTCTACGTTGGCTGATATTCTTACCAGAGAATCAAAACTATATTCACCATTGAAGGCTCTACTTTTTATTTGTGTTTGAAATGTCTACCGTGTTTCTCTGAAAATATGTTTTTGGGGGAGGTCTTATTTTCGGGGAAACATGGTACATTATCCCAATTATGCTTCTGTAAAGATTGTTTCATTTTAAATCTTCAGTTTGACAATTTGGAAGGGCAATGTGCTTTAATTTTTAATTTTCGTTTGGATATTCCTCCCTAAATTCACCCTAAGATTTAATTCCAATATCCTTAAATTATAGTTTATCTCCAGAGATTAAATCCTTGATATGATACAGCAGAGATCCAAGTATAATACAAGAAACACGTAAGGAAAGGGTGCTTTTTTTTAATGATGAATGTGAATCAAGAAATTTTGCAAATTTAGAAACCAGCAAAAAGTAGATGTTTCCCCTGTATCCCACAATATCATTATCATGCCAAATGTTTTCTCTGTTTGTCTGATTATTTGTTATGTTGTTTGGATAAACACAAACAAATAGAAAGTATAGCACCTGCAATAGCATATGATATTTACAGTACCTGTGTGCTTCAGCTGGTTTTCTTGATGAAACAGTCTTGTGTCCTATGGAATATGGTTGCTTTTTATAAAGTACAAATAAAGGAAATGTGTCATGTATCTGCTTGAATGGAACGGCTATGTATATTTTCCTTACTCTCTCTGGTGTTTTTCTATTACAATATGAACAAAGTTATGGTTACCATAAATATGATTGTTATTGTGGGAAAATGCTAGTTCTTCTTCAAGCCGAACAATTCAATGTAAGTTTAGCTGTAGATGTAATCTATCTAGCATTGTTGCTACAGAAATTCCACTTTTTTTTACCTGGAACTGTTGCATGTTTCCCATTTAATAATACATAGTACAAGTCGTCCTTGGCTTACAACAGTTCATTTAGTGACCATTCAAAGTTACAATGGCACTGAAAAAAATTCATAATCTTTTTTTTTCAAACTGGCAACTGTTGCAGCACCCTCGTGGTCATGTGATCAGAATTCAAACACTTGGCAACTGACCCCTATTTATGACAGTTGCTGTCCCGTGGTCATGGGATCCCGTTTTGCAACCTTCTGACAAGCAAAGTCAATGAGGGAAGTCAAACTCGCTTAACAAACATGTTATTAATTTAACAACTGCAATATTTACTTAACAAGTGGAACAAGAAAGATAATAAAATGGAACAAAACTCATTTAACAAATGTTTCACTTAACATAAATTTTGGGCTCAATTGCGGTTGTAAATCAAGGACTAACTGTATATCATGCAGACTGCTGTCTGGACCATATGTAGAAGTTGGAAAGTTTTCCCTGAATGTATTTATATAACAGGCAGAAGTGGCAGTACAGTTGAGGTAAATGAATAGCAAAAATTGAGGAAGAATTCTCATTTACTTAACATGAGAAATACATTCTTTTTAAGACCCATGTTAGATAAAACAGGTATCCTTTTTTTTTTTTCTTAGAACATTACATAGGAAATATCAAGTGTCTCGGTAGTTTGCAGTGCATAAACTTAAAGATGCCTAGAAAAGTGTTTGTGAGAACAGAGAGCATCAGAAGGGTTAGTACATAAATGTTAAATTCAGCAGTTAGAAACAATTAAAATAAATAATTTAAAAACTATGTTCAGTGGTAGCTGTCAAAGCAAAGGGTGGCATACTCTATCTTAATTTTGAATCACTGCAAGATTAATCTGTAACAATTATAAGTAAACTTTGACACCTTAGCAAATGGCAGAAATATTTAAAAGAGACATTCATTCATGTAGCCTGGGTGCAAATCTTATGTATCATTAAGGATAATATTGAATCCTTCATCATTTGGCAGAAAACAAATAGGTAACTGGTGTAATATTTTAGGAAGCGCTGAAGAAATAAAGGAGCACTGAATAACATCATACTGTATATAGGTCTCAGTTTGACAAATAACCACCTACTGCACTATAATGCAATGCCATATTAATAAAAAAAAAACACTAAGCACAAAATTCCATTAAGATAGGAATATAGTAACTGACTCGCAGCCCACAGGCTGGATGCATGGTACTCTCTCTGGCCATGCCCATCCCCGGTTTAGCGGGGGGGAGTTGTGATACACCATGTGATGGCTTTGTGGCGAGTTTGACACCCCTGCTCTATTCTCTCACCTTACAATATATTTTCAGAAGTAAGAAAAGATGAACTAGTCAGACTCCCTCTGATGAATGCAAACCCCTAAGATGATCCAACAACATGAATAGCCAGCATAGAAGACAGACACAATCCTGCAAACCATTCTGATATGAATTTGAAACAGGTTAGGACAGGGATAGGCAACCTTAAACACTCAAAGAGCCACTTCAGCCCATTTCCTACAGAAAACAAAACAGTCGGAGCCACTGGGCATGACCAACTCGAGGTCACTCACTCCCACCAGTCACATGACACACACCCCAGCCATCCCTACCCAGGTTTTGTGGCTCTGTGTTTTCTATGGGAAATAGTTAACTCCCTCCCTCCATCTCATCTTTCTCCCTCTCTCTGTATCTTTCTCTCTCTCATCTCTCTTTTTCTCTATCTGTGCCTGTTCTCACTGTCGGAAATCCCTTTCAGCCCTGCATGCTATCTTTGGGGCGGGTTAACAGTTTTTTTTCTCTTCCTTTTGGAAAGCCGGGCTGGTGTGCCTTTCCTGCCCTTTGCCACTCGCTTGAGGAGGGTCTCCCCACGTGTGCACACTGTCCTGGCTCAGCCACAGCCAGCCAGGTGGTTGCGAGGGGAAGAGGGGGGTCGCCCAAAGGGAAGCCTCCGCCGCAGCTGGCGATCGTTCCTCAGTCCGGATTTCCAAAAATATCCAAAAAAGAAATAAAAGAGGCAAGGGGCGGGGCCAACCAGTGATGGGAGAGGGCTCCGGAGCCACAGGTTGCCACCCCCGGGTTAGGATAATCACCAGGACTTTCCACATAGGGAAAGTCATCCTTCTTTGAGAGCCTTATACAACCATGGAAAGTTAGATATTTTCCTATAATTGTCCATGTCCAGTGGAGTAAACGAAGGCTTCTTAACTCTAATGATTAGTTCTTTCAAACAGAATTGATTTTTCTCTCCTTCAGAGAGGTGTTATGATGTTAACACACACACACACACACAGACCTAAGTGTGTGCCAGTATCCTCGTATCAAATATGTTCCTGACTTCAGGACTGAGGTATGCACCGTCAATACAAATACATTCTTTTAATGGTTTTATTTTATGAATTACATCCAGCCACACCAACTCCTCTTTTGATTTTCATAGCCTACCATAGAAAACCTACTTAGGAGAAAACTGAACTCATGGATTCATCTATCCTCCTCTTCTTCCTCCTCTTCCTCTTTTTAATCATAGAAATAAATTATATATACAAGCATAAATGAAAATCAATGACAAAAATAAGCCAAGTATTTGTTTAATTAGAATAAAATCAACCTAAGATACCAAATCAATCCCATTTCTTATGCATAAATTAGAGAACTATGCAGAGAGGAATAAATTTAACAAAGATAAGTAGAGTGTAATTCTGATAAGCTGAAAATCAAATCCATGTATAAAATGAAACATCAGCTTAGAAAACGCAATTGGAGGTGAAGGAAGATGTGAAATTATACAACTGTGCTACATTTTTTTAATGTATGTGATATATAGATGTTAATCAGATTCCTGTTCATTTTTTTTCCTTATTAATAATTAGAACACCAGTAACACCAGTTAGGACGAAGTATTTAAAAAATACTACTAGAAATACTGAAGTGAACAGCTAGAATGAAAAAGAATTGGAAGAGAAGAGCCTATGAGCCAAGATTAAAGAGAATTAAATATCTAGAGCCTCAGAAAATAGAGGCTATAAGGAAGCTGTGATGACAGTATGCAAGTACGTGAAGAGACACTCAAAAGAAAAGAAAAGAGAAATTGTTCTTGTTAATTAGCAGTGAAATGATTAAAAATGCTAGAGCTTTAAATCTGCCCATTAAAGTATTCCTAATGTGACATCTATTCTGGATATCTAGATACTGATGAAAATTGAATTGAATAGAGGGGGGGGAGGAAAAGAAAACACAGCAAAGACAATTACACAGGTACTGGAATTGAAACACAAAGCAGTGTGGTGTAACACAGTATCTTATGAAAAAAATAGTTTTGTGTAAGTGTTAAGCCTACCTTGGGGGGGGGGAGGTAAGTAGGAGCCACTTTTGAGTACTATGTTGTGTTGTTTACATATAATCCATTTACCCCAAAATGTAGTTTGCTTTTTCTCATGTGCTTTGACTGCTAAGAGTAGCAGCCTCTGGATCTTAATATGCACTCTCTATATCAGTGGTTCTTAAACTGGGAGTAATTATCCTTAAGGGCCTATTTTGGACATATCCTGGGAGTAATAGAGCAATTTATAATGGTTGTTTGTGAGTAAAGGATCCAGTTTGGGGTTGCTTGCCGCCAAGAGACGTGTGTAAGGCAACAGAGGCTGGTTTTTTTAAATAATGAGTACTGTCATTATTTAAGACCAGAGTTTGGGTCAAGCAGTTTAAGACACACTCCTCTATGTACAGGCTCGGTTTAATTCAGCAGAATTTACTTTTCATGCTATGTAACAGGCTGAGGTAGGGGGATTTTAGGACTGAAGGACAGGGTCCCCTCTTCTCCCTCACAATACAGACCTGTTGTGTTTCATGGTATTTATACTTTTCAAAAGCAGATGCAATAGATTTACCACTCTGTGTAGTTTGTTAATTGCAGGTCCAGAGAGTGTCATTTTTTATTGCTTGATACCACTTGCTGCAAAGGCAAACTGAACTTACTCATAGAGAAATCTATATTTTGTTTGGCAGTTACTTGTTTTCTTGTAGTTGTTCCTCTGAGGATTAGATGACTAATGCAGATATGTATATGAGTTGCCTCTTCTCTACTTGATTGCTGTGCGCTTAATGATTCGGGGCTGCATGTTTGAAATAGTTGAAAAACATTTTGCTTTGAGATTATGTGAGTCAGAGTAATGTCATTTGTCTCGTCTCTTCCATGCTATTCTCAAGAGATAAATATGTTTGTCCTTGGAACAGTCAAAGCTTCCATTATTGTGATAGCATTAGATAGAATACATACTGTACATATGACCTTTGGTCTCTTGACCAAACATGAATTTGAGGGGGGAAAACGTGGAGATGCCCTAAAACAGGGGTGTCAAACTCACATGGTCACAGCGTCATCACATGATGTATTTGGACGTTTTCCCTTTGCTAAAATGGATGGGGCCAGCACTTGACGCATCCAGCCTGCGGACTTCATGTTTGACACCCCTGCCCTAGAAGGTGTTGAAAATCTATCCTTTTAGATTTGTGCACATTGTCAAAAGAATTTTTTCTTTAAAAAAATACATCCTAGCAATTACCAAATTTGTTTGGGTTATATTAGTAAACTTTCAAATTCCATATTCTACTCAGACAGATCAAAGGTCACATAATTGTGCAGATCCCTAGGTTTTTCCAATTCCTTAGTCCGGAAAGCTGTTATAAAACTGAACCCCAAACGGAATGTGGAAAAAGATCTCAAGGCTCTGCGTGAACTATTTTTTAAAGTTAATATTTCGTCTACAAGGGAGAGAACCACATTTCTCTTTTTAAATACAATTGAAAACTGAGATTTATAGGTTGATGAACCTATAAACTCAGTCAGTGCCATACTCTTGCATGGCTATAAATTGCAGATAGATTTGCCTGATACCAGTGCTTACCTTGATCTTGAAGCATTTATTTGTTTTTGTCTTCTGTTCTTTCTAATGATTCTTTATTCGTTCTGAAATATATTGTCATTTGTTGATACTTTTATTCACCAATAACACCTTGGACTTTTTTCATTATGGGGAAAAATAATTGTCCATACAATTTTATTGGGTTGAAGTGCTATTGAAGACTGTGGCATAGAGAAATATCATTGTTTTCATTACTATTGTTGTGAAAGTAATGTTACTTATTCTTTGTCTTGTTACCAGCCATACTTTCTGTTCCTCATTATGTGTCTTGCATGTAATACTAAGGGCATGATATATTTGATTTCCATTACGACCAAATATCATTTTTTAATTTGTCCTAATTATTTTTATTTTATTTATTCCAAACTATTTTAATATCACGTATTTTTCTAGAGGTCTTACCAAATGAATACACATTTTGGTGTACTTCTGCAAATGTGTTGGTTTTTTTTAAACTTAATTTTGCAGGGTATGCAGATTTTTGCAAGTGCTTCTGCATTAATAATCTTTTACATGTTTTTGTATGACCACGCACATTTCAGTTGTTTTGAAACTGCATTACAAAATTAGGAGAATTGTAAATATAGCAGAATAATAACTATACTTTGGTTGTGCTTTTGATTCAGAAATTGCAGATTCGTTAAATATGAATCAAGCAAATATTTCTGGCATGTCCAACTGACCCTCAATCATTATCTATTCTTAAATGCGTAAGACCTGAATCGCAAGTGCAGTGAGCTTTTATGACTTCTGTTCAAAAATGTTTGTTTACATCCTGCGCATCGAAGACTGTTGTGCTATGTGGCTTGTTAGACTCAATAAAATCTTAGCTATAGTGAAGCAACTAGCAAATTACACCACTGGCTTTCATGGATGATATGTGTGGCAATAAACCACTGACTTTCATGGATGATGTGTGTGGCAATACACAGTCCTCTTAAGAAAAAAGCAGAAAGGGACCATCCAAATATAATTGCTGTTTGAAACTTTGTAAGATGATTGTCATAAAGTCCTTCGTGGCTTAAGAGCAATATACTTATTTGACCATCTTTCTCTGTTTGTAGGTTGTTTGCTTGCTTTCCCAGTATGTGGTTTTTTAAAAATAATTGTTACTATTGTTGTTCTGTTGTGTTTTACACTGTATTAATTTGTGGTTGTGTGATGCGTAAAGATACGGCAACCATTGAAGCAGCTTATAAATTGATTAAGTGATTAAAGTTTGCATATCCATTTAAATTTGCATGCCTGAATCTAGATCTTGCCAGTGTTTTAACGGAATGTGTGAATGACCTTGCGGGACAAGAGAAAGAGATGCTGCCTAGGAAACAATCAGACATGAGAGGGAGGAGGTCCCAAGGGTTAATGGTCAGAGAAAGAAACTTAGGAAGGACCCGCCCTAACTGATCAGACAGTTAAAAGTGGTGGCAGGAAGTTGGTGCCATTTGACTAGCAAGATTCTGTTAATGTAACCTTACAAATAGTGTTAGCTCATCTAATAATGTTTCCTGTCTGTTTTACTCGGGAGGGCTGACAAGTGTATTGGATTCTTTCCATATTCATGTGACTGTTAACTCAATCAAGTCCAGTAAAAGATGTTCCTTGCTGCTACTTCAGTGTAGAAAAATAGGAAAAAGAAATCTAGAACCAGATATCTTTCTACAAAATACACATTTATGTGCTCTGGGAGAGCATAACTTTTTCATTTCTTAGTTTCTCAAGGCATTGATTATGCTTGGATCTGAATAGGGTGAGAAGTCCTATGTGATGACTTAATTATTTCACAGGAGCATCAGTCAACCAGTTATGGTAGAGCATGAATTTCTGTTAGCTAGGTCTCCCTGTTATGAAACCTATGCTAGCTAAATCAGGAAAATACAATGGATGAGAAAACATGTTCATTCACTGACCTTGTTGTTCTGTTACTCATTTCTGATAATCTAAATAGAATGTCAAGTAACCCAGCAGAGTACTAAGTATATGTAGAATTGCTCTTCTGTGGATTAGTAGGTTCAGTATGATTCAATTTAGAATGATCAAATTCTTTGTTTAAATGTTAAGTATATAATTTTCTCATTACATTATAAGAAGAGAACTTCTGCAATGTAATTGTACTTTGATAAACTGAATGAATTCCAGTATGTTGTCCAGACATGTCTACTATTTTAAGCAAGAGTTTACAGGGGTAAACTTACCTTTCCTGTTAAAAAAAATGGGATTAGTTTGAATCCATAAGAAAATATTACACAGATTTTGTATTGATACAGATCCTTTAAGAACAGAATTCACAGTTAGTATTCTAATTCTGTACATCCCATTTAAACAGGGACATCCATCTTTTTATATTTTATAAAAGAACACAAATCCTATAAATAATTGAGATACAATAAAGATACTGTCTAATAATGCCATCTCTTCCTGTAATCGAATTTTAGCCTAGCAAAAGATGTACCGTAAGTCATTCATTATATGGACTGGAAGTTGTTTGCCATTGCATGTATATGCTTAAATAGTCATGTCATCTACATTAATCTTAGTGGCTGATTGTTTTCCGTTATGATTCCTTAAAGACAGTATAGGTAGTCCTCATCTTACAACAATTAAGCCCAAAATTTATGTTGTTAAGTGAGACATTTGTTAAATGGGTTTTGCCCCATTTTATGACTTTTCTTGCCACATTTATTAACTGCAACTCACTGCAGTTGTGAAAGTAGTAACATGGTTGTTAAATTAATCTGGTTTACCCAGTGACAGATGGTCACAAAAGAGGATCATGTGACTCTGGGACACTGTAACCATCATAAATGTGAGTCAGTTGTCAAGCATACGACTGTAAACCACATGACCATGGGGATGCTACA
The DNA here is from genome assembly GCA_032467955.1 of Pseudoxenodon macrops. Classification (NCBI taxonomy): domain Eukaryota; kingdom Metazoa; phylum Chordata; class Lepidosauria; order Squamata; family Pseudoxenodontidae; genus Pseudoxenodon; species Pseudoxenodon macrops. The sequence continues at coordinate 307,813 of JANHFT010009723.1, forward strand.
ACGGTTATAAGTATAAAAAATGGCCACAAGTCATGTTTTTCTGTGTCATTTTTACTTTGAAAGGTCACTAAATGAACTGTTGTAAGTCGAGAACTACCTGTAAAAAGAAATCTTGGTGCAATTTTGCCACAATATAGCACAGTCAATTGTTACATATTTCCCATATTTGAAGGCATTTGGAGAAACAAGTATGGTACTTATTTGGGAAAGCACCAGAAAACCTTTACGACATAGATTGGACTGGGTAGTCAAAAATCAAAACAAGGAAGTTGGAAACCATTTCCATACTGCTTCCAAGAAATCTACATTGGCCAGTTATAATCTGCATCCAGTTATTGTCAATTTTTCATTTTTCACTTAGGATGTGATAGGTATATTTCTTCTGTTTATCTGTGTCTGGTTTCCTTCCTTCCTAGATTTTCCTTCCTTCCTAGATTTTTCAAGCTAGACATGAAAATAGTAGTGTCTGAAAAAAATCAATCAAAATTACAATTTCCACAAAGTATATTTTTGAAAGTATGACTAAGAAGTACAACTTTTTAATTGTACATACTACTTATTCTTTGAATGAGTATTTTAACATAAAGTTGAGTGCTAGTTATTCCAATTTAATTTAGTTAGATAATGTCATAGAAAACATTATAAACATTCCCCAAAAGTGAATATATTTTATACTGGAAGGCAAGCACCAGCATTCTTGCAGAATATCTTTATTGGTTAAAAAAAAAAGTAATAAATAAATCATTGTGGCAAAATTATACAATTTATAAGTTGTTGGCCTTATAATTACTGCATCTTGTGGTTTTTATGGTTGTAATAGAAAAATGTTGCAAGAGATGAGCATAGCTACACATTTTTTATTTACCTAGAGGGCCTGGTAATTCAATAGGGCAATCAATTGATAACAAGAAAACCAATTAAATCATTCAATGTTTAGAAGATCTGATTATGAGTAACATCAGTTATAAAAGCTTCCTCAGTGAAACTTGTTTTAAATAAATCATCCAACTTTAATATAAAATTGTTAATATAGGTATTAGAAACCTCTACTCTCTCTTTCTCTTTCTTCTGTCCTAAAACAGCATTTACTTCCCTACATCTACACCAGCATTGTTTTTGGAAGACATTTTTATTTACACAAATGGGACGTCATGAGTTACTTAAATTAATATGGTGCACATCAAAACTTTAGCCCTATGTGAAAAGTATCACTTGTTTTTAACATTTTTCCTCTTATTCCTATCTGTTAATTCTAGAAGACAGAGATCATTCATTCAATAATGTTCTTTTATTTTGTTTCCAATGGTTATGTCTATAGCAAAGGTTATTAAAAATGGATTTCACATTGTTTGTTCTTCCAACACAATAACCAGAGCCAATCTATTACTGTTACTTTCCAGAATCCCACCCCAAACATCCTGTTTACTAACAACTTTGCTATAGTTCAGACAGTAAAAATACAGCTGTTCCACTAACATTAGTGTGTATTCCAGGTTTCCAATAGAGTCAGGGCATGTATGCTGTCCTTTCCTCCTTTAATTTTTAAAAAAAAATAATCACAAGGATATTCAACTGAATTATTGTAATCATTCCAAATAGCAGCTGAATAGAACCTTAAGTTCTGCTTTTTCTAGTCCAAATCTGATGTCCTTTGCACTCTAGCACACTGACTTACAATTTCTTAAAAAAGAATGTTGTCCCTGCTATGATGATATAGCTTACTTTAAATACTATAATGTTATTAACTATAACAGTAACATATTTCATAATATCTGAATATAAGGTTTCTCGGGTCTTTGCATGAATTACAATGGAAGCTTAAGGCAAATGAATAATAACAAAATGGTTATTGGAGCCATCTTGAATAGTATTGGGCATAGCTTTCTATTAAAAATAAGAGGAATGGAGGTTAAAAAAACTAAAGCTTCTTTATATATGAAAGTCATTTAAAATTATGGGAATTGTCAAAATACCACGGTTGAATAAAGATACCTGAATAATAATAAATGCAACAGATTCATTTCCCTGACCATTTTGTGTTCAGACAAGATTCCCTCTCCCTCAGCCTTAATTTTTATTTTGGCTTATGGAAAACAGCAATGTTGCTCCAAAATATGTATTAATGTATTCTTATTACCCTTGAAAATATTATTGACTTCCATACTGTAATCAAAATTTTAGTAGTTCGGTGTTTGGCTGATAACTATGAACAAAAATGCAAAGATTTTTTTTTTCCTACAAACAAAAGTATCTTACTTTAATTTAATTTTTAAGCATCTTAAGAGTAATTTGGAGTATATTTCATTTTTTTCAACTTTCGTTAAGACCTCTGATTCATAGATGTGATACATACAATTCCTCAACAAAGTTTGGAAATGTTCTCTTGTAAACCTTTGGATCTCTTGCATGATCCAAAATGATTTGCTTATTCATCAGTATTTTCTACTGTTACTGTATTGTA
>JANHFT010009723.1:310373-315373 GCA_032467955.1 Pseudoxenodon macrops
CTATCTATCTATCTATCTATCTATCTATCTATCTATCTATCTATCTATCTATCTATCTATCTATCTATCTAATCTACATGCAATTCAGAGGTGGGTTCCTACTGGTTCAGGCCAGTTTTACCGAGTAGGTTGTAAGCCGCTGGTGACGTCATGGAGCTGGTTCTGGTCCGTGAATGCCACCATCTTTTATTTTTGAAAAAAAAAATTTGGGAGGGAGGGTTGGAATTTTTTCAGGTTTTTTTTTTCTGCACATGCGCAGAAGCCGAGTTTCCGGCACTGCACATGCGTTGCCATCTTGTTTTTGGCCTTTTTTTTTTTGTTTGGAATTTTTTGGCCTTTTTTTCTACTGCGCCTGTGTGCGCCCACGCAGCGCGGGAGACAGAGAACCGGCGGCAAGGTAAGTTAGAACCCACCCCTGATGCAATTATTCTGAATAAGTATGTGTACATGTGGATGTTCATGTGTGCATTCCTGTGTTACATTTGTATTAGCATTTTGGACCATATTGTTAAATGTGGTACAGCTGTAGGATGAGTTATTATAAACTTGCTTCTCTAACTGGGTTAGAGCTGTCCAGTATGTATTTACAATATATACTGTACAGCATGTGAGTCCCCTTGTTCATAGTGGAGGGTGCAGCATCCCAAGATGTACTGTGAGTTTAATTACTTACTTACTTTGGAGTATGTTTTTATTCCCTTCTATTTGTGATTTTTGTCCTGTCTGTTTTATTTATTTTGTCAAGCATATATTAGATAACATATATAAATATAAACATGATTTGAATACATGAAATAAATATGATTAAAAGGGAGCAATAGGACAGGGACGGTAGTCACGCTGGTGCGCTTATGCATGCATCTTATAGACCTCTTAGGAATGGGGTGAGGTCAACAGTAGACAGTCTAAGGTTAAAATTTTGGGGGTTTGGAAATGAAACCACAGAGTCAGGTAGTGCATTTCAGGCATTGACCACTCTATTGCTGAAATCGTATTTTCTGCAATCGAGTTTGGAGCAGTTTACTTTAAGTTTGTATCTATTGTGTGCTCCTGTATTGTTGTGGTTGAAACTGCCTCCTTGACCTGGTAATGGCTGGATGGGCGTATTTCCCAAATGTCAAGGATGAAATAAATGAAAAATCCCAAATGTGTGGGGTAAGATAATGGTAGAATCCTTGGTACTGTTTGAGCTTGGTTGTTTGCTTTCAGACATTACATTACCCAACTAGGTAACATCATTAGCACTGATGATGGTACCTAATTGGATAATGAAATATTGGCAAACAACCAACCTCAGAGAGCATAAAGGATTCCACTTTTGAACCCTGAACTGCAGAAATCTACTTCTTTTGGAAAGATACACATAATATTGTGTGATACATATATCCACAAATATACACTATTTTACAAAAGGAAGTAAGCTTTGTACCCAGCATATAATCTTGATAGTTTGGGACTTGTAATTCTGCGAAGTTTGGTAGGAACAGTAACAGTTATAATTGAAATAAATTTAAAAATTAAATCATTTATGAATTATAGATGGAAGCTTGCTGGTAAAAACTAAGGAATGCTTGTGTGAAAGAAACATTTTAGGCACACACTGCAATGTTTTCACAAGTGTTTTTATCATGGTAACATCTTGTTTACTTTAGTTGCTTGCCTAAAACTACTTGGAACATGTTAAGAAAACATTTCAGGAAAGCTTCTAAAAGAGGCTTTTGTTTAGCAGCAACTGCAAGGCTACTCAGCTCACAAAGGTGTTAACTTTCAACCCCTTAAGCACTTCCACATGAAATTCCAGAAACTATGCTTGTGGTTTTTAGAGAGAGAAAAGTACGCATAAGGATACCTGCTTAAAGAAAGCTGAAAATCAGAACTTGCTTCAAATGTATTAATGACTGTTGTCTGCAGATCAGAATGTTTTAAACTGAAGTTATCTTTAAGCTTAATTGAACTACATCGAGGTTAAAATTGTTCAACATTAGAAGAAAAACACACAGGGATGGAAACTTCCAAAAGTATATACGATTATTTCATACAATAAAATAAACAATTCATTTTCCCAATTCATTTTGTAAATTGACCACCAGCTAAAGGTGGGATTTTTCTTATTCATCCCCTTTTAAATGCTGGCAGACAACAAATACATAGGGAAAGTTGATTGACATAACTATACTATCAACAAAATGTTAATTTGTTCTATTTCCTAGTATGGGGAACATGTTAAATCGGAATTCGGTTTTGACTGTCACAGATTTTACAGCATCCTGATTAACCTTGCTGACATTGTAATAAAGTTCAAGACCTAAGTAATAGTTGCATCACTTACAAAGGTCAGAATGGTCTAAATACCACACTGCCCTCTAGTGATCTCTATAATATTCAGGGGGGAAAAAGTTTGGAGAGAAAAGACCCAGAGGTGCTATTACAGATAATTTTATAGTGTGTTATTTTTGTAGAACAACAGGGTTAGTTTGTGGTCATCGTGCTAATTCGTTTGGTCAATTTCCTAGATGAACAGATAACTACGAAATACAGATATACCTTTTGTTTTCTGTTGTGTGCTCTTGGAACTAACCCTGTTGTTTGCAGTCAATGAGAATTTTAGATATTTGGTTTATGTCTCTTAAGGTTCATTTCCGGTATCTGATCAGAAGGCATTACTTAAGAGACAGCGATCATCTTTGTTTCATACTTTTTACTGACACCATCTCCCACATTATTGCTGTGTCTAAATGGTAAAATTTATGATTAGTAATAGTGTCAAAAAAAAAAGTCTGAGACAGCAATTTTCCTTTCAATAAAAGTAGTTAAAAACCTTTTAGAAAAATCCATAATTTTGATTGCTGGTACTTCATAAATGTATAACTGTACTTTTTAGCTGTCTCTTTAGGGAAAAAATGAGTTTTATCACCTGCGGTACCTGGGTTAATGAAATTGTATGTTGGAATCCAGCCAGAATGAAAGATGAGATCATTTGGTGGTACTAGGATTAGCAACAAGTTTCATACAAGATTGTGACTACTTAAGCCGGGAATTATTATTATTGCAATGATTTTTTTTGTTCTATTTAGAATTTTTGCATTTTGAAACAGGACTGAAAGATCACAATGAGGGTACAGCCATTAAGCAAGTTCAGCAAAACAAAAATAAAAATATGGACATTGTTGTCTAATGGAAATTGATTTGTTGGATTTTTGAAACTCTATTTTCTATCCAGTCCTTTATAAAAGTCATACTCATAGTTCAAATTTGAAATAAGTGCCATTTCCCCCCACATCTAATTGTTTGCGTGGATATTATCCATCCAGGAAATCTCTTATTAAACAAATATAAATCCAACAGGATCTTTTTTTTAATGCAGTCCAGGATATTGAAGATTTTTTTCCACCTGTACAAGTATTTATTTTAGTGTGCTGCATGCTTTCAAAGAAAGAACATCAGCTGTCAAAATGGACTGTTTTAGTTCAAGGAGAAGTATTTGATTTACTGCTTCTTTAACCTTAGTTTTCTTCGCACAAGCATGTTGTGTGTGTGTGTGTGTGTGTGTGTGTGTGTGTGTGTGTACCCTGTTTGTATATTTCATTCATATGGTGTATGCCCTGACACAGAAGTTTAAATTCAAGCCTGTGTCTTGAAGGCTGTTTTTGAGTTGTTTAAGCAGTGCAAGATTCTGAAAAACTGTCATGAGAATATGTTAGTTTGAAATGCACCTAGAATCTCTAACCAAGGCTGTTGTAAAAAGCTGAAGTATTGTGCTGGTAATGAATAGTTAGAAATGCTTCCTGTTAATTATTTTGTCCCAAAAGTAATCTTAGATAAACTCAAAATATAATCCAGTAAGCTAATTTAGACCAACACGTCTGAAACTTCTTCATCTTGCTGTTTGGTGACATAGGATGTGTGTGTTTTTAATTTTAAAGATGACACTTGTCTGCCTAGGTACCCCATCCTGTGGAATACAATGTTGTTTAAACACACTGCCACATCTGCATTTCATTTGCCGAACTTGATGTAAATGATTATACTAGAATTTTGATGACTCAACAATAGAATGTGTGAGAAACAGAATTGGTTAAGCTGCCCATTTTACAATTCAATAATAATAACTACTGTGCCATAAAAATGTGTTTTAATGTTAGCCTGTTGTTTTTGCTTGCTGTGTGCTAGCATGCTTTTTATGCTTGCATTATCTGAGGTTTAAAAAAGTGACACATGCCAACATTCATACCCATTCCTGATGTCTCCACACTTCCCTAGCCTTTTTATTTCAATGGCATTTCACTGGGGCTGCATTAGAGGCCATTTGAATATTTCATTTCCTATTAATTATGCACTGTGACTCTCAGTGTCATTATAAAAAAGAGCCTAATGTAACAAAGGATGAAAAGAACCATCAAGCAGTGTGACCAAAAGAAAATATTCCAAAGCTTGTCACGTATGACCGGCTTAACATCTCTAATTTGAAATCCATTGCATTCATCTTAAATTAAAGCTTAAGGATTCTACCTTTACCTTGTTTCCTTTGCTGCGTGTTTTAGGTGGCTGAATTTTTAGTTTAAAATATTAATGGATTCGGAGGCTAGAAAGTCTTTTTTTTTTGTCATGAAAATATGCACAGCATTAAGTATTTAGTTGTATCTGTAATTTTTGCATTTCACCTTTACACCCAGTTTAAAGATGTAGCTGTTAATGAGAACTGTGCACTTCAGTTAATAGGTTAATAGCTATTAACTATTCAGCTAATAATTCTTAACTATTAATCACCACAACACGCTCTTTCTCTTTCCGTTTATTGGTGTTAGGAAGGAGAAATGTAATTGTAAAGTGTTAATCTATGAGAAAGAAGGGACAAAAAGGAAGAGTGTTTCCTGTTCATGATGACAGTGGCAATAATAGTAATATTGGGCAACGTTTGGGAAACTTCCATATGTGTTAGAGATATAACAATCCATGAAGTCAGCATGTATGTAATATTAGGATTTTTTAAATTTTAAAAT
>JANHFT010009723.1:320373-353424 GCA_032467955.1 Pseudoxenodon macrops
TTTGTTGTTACTTTTCTTCATAATTATAATTTATATTTTACAACATAATTTACTTTAAAAAAATACCCTTTATCTTCTTATCTCAAGATTTTGGTTCCATAACCTATAATTTACTTCCTGTAAAATTGTTGCCATTTCATATCTATGATATATTTTCTCCGTTCCTGCCCCCCCAACACTCCATTCCAAATAAAATAATGTTCAAAATACTAGTATTTCAATACAGCCAATGAAGAGCTGCAAAATAACCTTCTAGAAGTCTTCAAGAAAATCTAATTTCATTCAAGCTTAAAGGAAAGCAAATTTCATTAAAAGCTATAAATGCACAAGTGTAAGAGCTGTAATTTCTGTTGTTCACTCCTTCCAACAGTTAAAAAGAAATGAAGATAATCTTTGTTCCCTTCTCTTCATTATAATCCAGGTTTCATTCATTTCATTCAAGAAGTGTAAGGACTGAATTGGAAGCCAGGTAGAGGGATTTAAAAGAAATAAAAAAATAGTCCCTGTCCATTTTTAAAAATTTATGAATTATTCTTTTGTGAGTTATATTTGAATTTCCAACTGTCAATCAATATCTGTCAGTAAAGATGATTTTGTATTATTTTTATTCTGCCCAGTGACAATTTTATCAATCAGCCCTGTGATACAACAATGTAGGGTTTCAAGAAAACATGGGCAGGAAATGCAGTATACTCCATAAACTGTCTTTCCTGTTAGCAAATTTATTTTTCCAAAAGCTGAAGAAAAAAGAAAAATGACATCCTTGACTATCGGGATATTTAACTTGGATTCAGTCTTTGATAGCAGTGCTGTTATTCTATGGATTGCTAAAGTTCTTAATAACATTGATCATTTCCATAGACAGGTTGGATCTCCATAGGCTAAGATTACCTACATACCAGTTTGGCACCATTTCTGGGGTAAAAATCTTTTTCCTAATGTGATGTACATTAACACAATTAAAAATGGTTGAGGTCTATTTTCCAGGTGTAGTCAGGCCAGAGCCAAAAGTAGACTGACTTGCAGCTGTTTCTTAGCAAAGACATTTGCATTAGCTCTCTGCCAAATTTCTGCAAGATTTCTTCCAACATCTACATGGCTGGTAAACAGTGGGATTCAGGGACTCCCTGGATATATCACTAGCCCAGGACAGGTCTGTCAAAAAGACTCCAGTCTAAAAGGTGTCCGTGTATCCAGAATGAAACATCTGGAAATTCATTATCAATACCAGTATGTAGAACAGTGTGGAGGGATAAGCTAGAACTCTTTTTCATGATAATGACTTGGTTCAAATGTAAATATTCATCCAACCAACCATTATGTGTGAAGCTTTTGGGGGGGGGGAGGAGAGGGAAGGTTTTTTGGAAGGAAGAAGGCTTGTTGTGCTTTCTCATTGGTTAAAGCACTTATCTCATTCCACTTTCTAATTCTTATAATACTGCTACTGTCAAAATTGATAGCCAATTTCCAAGCACCCAAATTGTGATCATGTGATTATAGGAATGCTGCAACAGCCTCAACTTTGAGGACCAGTTTTACAGGTCTCCTAATTTTGTGCCATTGTAATTTCAAATGGTCACTGAATAAATTGTCATTAACCGAGGACTGCCTGCATGTTGAATTTATTAGCGGAGCAGATAGTGCATATGCGCTTGGGATAAGATGATTTGAGTGTTTGGTGTGGTCATATTTTTCTCTAGGACAGGAATGTCAAACTCAAGTCGTCACGGTAGCATCATGTGATGTATCGGGAGTTTTCCCCCTTTGCTAAACTAAGCATGGGTGTGGCCAGTGCATGACACATCCGGCCCATGGGTCAGGAATTTGACAACCCTGCTCTAGGAAGTCAGCCTTTGTAATGGTTTTGGGTTTGTTTGTTTGTTTGTTTTTGCACTCATGTTGGAAACACCGAGGTGCTTCCTGGTTGAAAGGATTTGCCGGTGACATCACCATTGCCCAGGGCACAGCCAGTTGGGGGCTCCTTTCATTTCCCAATAAGAGTTGGATCAAACTCTTGACAGGAGCTCACCCCCTCCCCCTCCATGGCGGCACTTGAGTCTTAAACATGACCTTGCTGCTAGTCAAGCCAGCATCCTAACCATGCAAGCCACCATCCCCTTTTTCTGTTATTCTTGTTATTAATATGCTGAATTGCTCAGGATACTTTTGTATCCTCATTCTTACTAAGTCTAGCATGTTTTGTATTTTAACTAGATAGTGGAAGAAGTAAAGAAAGATGATGGCAGTATAAGAGAATTGATAATACTTTTTCCAGAACAATGAATCTGCTGTCCAACATTGACTTATAATAATGGGTAATAATTTATAGTTGGGCAGGATATAAGCCCTAATCAGTTTTCTGATAATAGAAAGTAAGAATTTGAACATTCTAGATCCATTTCAACCTGGGTCTTGTTTCTTTTCAGAAGAACTGGCCGTAAAATAATATTCAGATCTTGTATCTATCTTTTCTCTCAGTTTCACTGAGGAAAAAAAAAGGTGTTCATTTCAATCAGGCGGGAAGGAATAACTGTCACACTGGAGAAATCTTACAGGCCTGTAATTTTGCCAGCAGTTTGCAATATCATAGTGAAAAATGTTTGGGTCAACCACTTCAAACAAGTAGATAGATATGTAGAGCAGTTGTTACTTTGCAATGTTTCCTGTAAATCAATAGACTCCCAATAAATAAATAGCCCTGTTCTCATTTGTGTGGTACCTCAGACAACTGTAGCAAAATCTCATGTACACCTCCGAGGAAACCCATGAATGCATTATAATCACTCCAAGATTATAATGCATGAACAGAGAAAATGGGTCTACCAGATACTATTGGACTATATCTACTATTCCTATGTCCACTTCTGTGCTGACTGGAAACACACACACGATCACACACGCTACCTATATATGTAGCATGTGTGTGTGTGTAGCCATTAGCATTTAATGGTGGATTTTTGACCTGATTATGGAGGCATTATCAATTTCCTGAATTATTCAAAATGACAAGAAGTAGAAACTTGCTGATATTGTTGACTGAGTATTACTGATAACTCCCATTTAGCACAGAGGCCTTGAAAAAATTAGAATTCTTCAGAAATCCAAAGATGCTTTTCCAAAATTCGACTTTCTTGGGTTTTTTCCTTGAAACATTTCACTTCTTATCCAAGAAGCTGAATGGTGGGGAGTGAAGGATTCTTCAGAAACACATATTTTTCCCCTCTTTCTCTCCCTAGAGACAGTGAAATAATACTTTTTAAATGGTGCTGAGTCATCAAGTAATTTTTATGTTTTTGTAAATGGTTTAGGCATATGAACTACCACTTTTAAAACCTGTGAAATTGTAAAAATGTAAAGCACTTTGAAAGACTTTTCAAAAAAAACCTTTATATTTCAACTTCTTTTTTTTTTAATTTATTGAGGCTGCTACATTGCTCCAATACATTAGAGTTTGAATCATATGAATATGTCTGCCTGGATGTTTCATCAAAAGAATGAAAAGGCTGGTGTGGGAGAGAATTCTATCAGCGGCTGGAGCTATACATGTATTTTATTTTTAACACCCACAAGTCAGTAGTAAAAAAAAACCATGCAAGTTGCCTTATAAGTTACAATTCAGTTTTAATACGTGCATCCTCCAATCCGTAGTAAAAGACCAAAAAAAATCTTGTCTTTATATAATAACAAAAAACATACTTGCTCAGGATATATCCTCTTGGCTGTACAAGCAAATGTGAAAAAGAAAGCTTGTTGATTTTTCTCTCCAAAGTGAAATCTATTCTACAAACATTTACCTTCTGTAGATGGTTATTCTTCCCCTTCCCTAAAGCTGACAATATCCATTTAAGGTTTTACATGTCAACTTCACCTACCTAATAGAGGGTATGTAGCCTAAGTTTTTTTTAATTTTAAAGTACGGAGTGGGATGTTATAGAAAAGGAGGAGAGGACAACCTTTACAGCCAACAAACATTGGCTTTGGGTCTCTTAGCATTGAGGTTGGTTAGTACATGCAACTCCTTCATTTTCTCCCTCATTGCTTCAGCAATCCCTCCGGGAGCCTGAAGGACTAGATCCTTTTGCTGCCGGTTTACTCAGGGTCACACCATATGCACACGGGCGAAGCGCCCGTGTGCACAGCAATAAAAAATAGCTTATGTGCAGAAACAAAATCCAAGATGGCAGCGCCCACGGAGACACCGACGGAACCGGCTCCATGATGTCATCACTGAGCTACTATCGGTTCTAAAGAACTGGTTAGAACCAATAAGAACCCACCTCTGGACTAGACCTGCTTCAGTCAAAAGCTCCAATGTATTTTTGCAAAAAGCTGATACCCAGCACCAAAAGTTTTGCTTTGCTCTTATAGAAATGCCAAAGAGGGATGTGGGCTCCTCGTAACATTTCCAAATCACAGGAAAGTAATACTATGCACTTTTCCTGTCATGTGCTGGCTACAATGCCAGGGTTTAAATAGAGAAGAGCTGTTCTGGATTCTGTTCACAAAAGTCATGTTTACATTTCTCTTTCCTGTTCAGCTTGCAAAAGACAAGGACCGCCTGCAAGCAATGATGACACACCTGCATGTGAAATCGACTGAACCAAAAGCTACCCCTCAGCCTGTAAGTATCTGCACGGACTACCTAGAGCTTTGCCTCTGCTGATTTTTTGGTTCTGAGAGGGCACCACAAATACAGACTAATTTCTAAATAACAATATTAGTGTATCAGTTATTACTAGAAAGATTGCTCTCTTACTCTAGTATGAACCACAACATAATACGTAACCTTGCTACATCTTACAAATAAAGAGATTTATTATAAGGTTAGCTTTTTTTGCATAACAGCACACTTCTTGATCATTATTCAGGGAAATAAATTCACTACAATACAGTATTTGCAATCTTGGTCCCCTCATCATTTGGCTGACACATCTGTCCCACTGCTTGTTTTATGACAGAGGACTTCCCTTAGCCTTTATTGCTCCACTTAGAGTTATGGATTTAATTCCTAAGAAAACTGAAAAAACAATATGTCTTTTCCAGGAAGACATGTGCAAAGTAATAGTTCTGTATCTGTAATATCTATTTTTGTTTTTTTCTCTTTCAGCTATACCTAATCAGGTTGCTGTAATTCTTGAGTCTTCAATTTGAATCTCTTTTTTTCTGTCAGATAGAAAGATAGATGCCTGCTTACATGCTATTTTACAATCGGCATGACAATAAAATTGATAAACCAATTTGCTGTTATGGTTCATCACTACTTGCTGATTAATGTGGTTTATACAAACTGTAGATCATCAGCACTAAATTTTCATACAACAAGTAAAATCAAATTAGGCCACTTACCTACACATAGCTAAGAAACTAAGTAGCAAATCAATCCTTCAGCTTAAAACACTCACATGAAGCAATTAGGAATTTCAGAGTATTATCAGGAGAGGAATAAACTTTAAAAACCTCATATTTAAAAGGTTGTGGGGGGGCATAAGCTTTTAGGATAAGCAAGTCTGATTTTGATATGTAAATTAAATTTTAATTTAAGATAGAGCATTTTATTCAAATCCCTGATCCCTTTCACTGTCTTAGTAAATCTATGTGCAGATTTTTCTGCAGAGCATTTTTGAGTGGCAAAAACAGTGTTCTTGTTTTTGAAATATAAAAGGCAGAGCTAAGAAAACCTTCATTTTGCGTAATCCTGCCTTCCAAAATCTGGAACTCCCATGAAAGCTTGGGCCATACGAAATAAGTTTATTTTGTTTTCAGTCCTTGAATCCATCCCCAGATCTACCCCTATTGTCTCTAAAAAATAATAGCAGTGCTTCTCCAGTTGCATCAAGAAGCGGGCAGAACCTAGAAGGAGGTAAATCATTTCAAAAAGTAAATAAGTGAAGTAAAGTTGCTTGAACTGTATCTTCATAAACGTTTGAGACAATTACGTTGAGGATATCACTTGTGCTCACACAGAAAATACATTACCTCAGGAGTGTCAAACTGGCAGCCCGCAGGCCGGCTACGTCACACATAGGCCACGCCTACTCCAGCTCCACAAAGGGGGGCAACGTCGCGCGATACATCAGGTGACGGCAACATGAAGCCATGAGTTTGACACCCGTGCATTAGCTGATATTGCCAGCAAATAATATATGCACGTGTAGACAACCTGGGAAAAGCTCTTGAAGCTACCCATCAGGCCTTCAGCAGGTTGTGGTTACTTGTTTGCATAACAGAGTGATGCTCCACACATAGCTAGAACTGCTCTACAAATGATTTGCAGAGCTCTGGATTACCTCCATCACAGTTCTCTAACAACACCATATCAAAAGTGATCCTTCAAATAGATCCAACAGCTGCAAGATGATGTACAGGCAGTCCTTGACTTACGACCACAATTGAGCCCCAAATTTCCATTGCTAAGCAAGACAGTTGTTAAGTGAGTTTTGCCCCCATTTTATATCTTTCTTGCCACAGTTATCAAGTGAATCATTGAAGTTCTTAAGTTAGTAGTGGTAGTAGTGAAGCTGGCTTCCCAGTTCACTTTGCTTGTCAGAAGGTCACAGAAGGGGATCATATGGTGCCAGGACACTGCAACCATCATAAATGGTTGTCAAGCGCCTCAATTTTGATCACATGACTATGGAGGATACTGCAATGGTCGTAAGTGTGAAAAACAACTATAAGTCATAAAGGTTTCATGACTGTTTGAAGTTATAGCACGTAAAAAGTGCTACCTCTATTTCAGAAGGTGAATTGTAGATAACTTTTATCCCTCCCTCTTTTTCCTCAGAAAGTCCTACAAAGGGAAGTTAAACCAACTTGACCAAATGTCAGTTGCAGGATGAAAATATCTGAAGGGCCAACATTTCCTCCTTTGAGTACAAGAGCAATATGACCAGAACAGTTTAATCAGCTCCTCAGTGCTCATTACTTAAAATTCAGGAGTTTTTTGCTAATAAATAGTAGCAGCAACAGAGATTCCAGAGTAAAAACTGCTGCACAACCAATAAGTGGACAATCAGAGAAAGGAAGTAAAATTTGACCAAAGGAAAGGGAGTGAAGGATGCACTGTCTTCATCAGTATTAAAAGTGTTTTACATTCTAGAAAATTATAGCTTTGATGGAGCCTCCCACTAAATTTATTTTTAACTGTTCTATTGAAAATTCTGTGCTACTAGTCAACATTATCTCTCAGTAGCTCTGCACTGTGTTTCTCTATTAAAAGAAATAGGCATGAATATTTTTGACTGAAAAATTAATAGCTTTTGAATTCGTACACAGCAGGTTTCTTTTCCAAAGCAGTCCAATATCACTGCACAGCACTTGTATAACCATTTATTTAGAGGCCAAGTCAAACCTTTGACAGCTAGGGCAGTGTTACAAGCCAACATAAAGAACTCCAAGATGTAAACCAACAATAGGCAGTCTGTGTGAGGTTTGCCATTGTCAAATACATAGATTGTTTGGATTAGTTTATGTAAATGTACTGTTGTATTATCGTTTGGGGGAAAAGATCACATTTGTATATGAAAAGTGGTTTCGTTCATAGGCAGCATTATAAATCCTTATCCTTTAACGTACACGTTAGAAGTAAAAATTGGCGCCTGACAGGACTATATTGTGTGACACTCTGATATTGGATTGAAACAGCCTTCTTTTCATTTATTAAATATAGGAAATTTTATTACAGATATCAGATAAATCAGAAATTATTAAAATATGTATAGGTGAAGGATTTGAAAATTAATTACAAAATGTAAAAATATAGTATTCTTCATATATGCTTATCCTTCCAAGGATAGGAGAAGAATAAAATCACAGAGCCAAGGTTTGGCCTTTATACATTCAGCAGCATGTAATTCTGGGTAGAAGTGAGTCAATGACCAAAACCACAGCATTCAATCCACTTTACACCCCATAATTAAAGTGCTGTTCTCCTAACCAGATGTAAGGTATACATTAATTGTAATATTCTGTGGCTTTTTTTTTAGGAATTGGAATTTAAAATTCTAGTTCTTTTAAAAAAAATGCAAATAGAATAATTGACTTGGTCACTTTTGATCAGGGAAAGTTGGTGAACAAAATTTTGAAAGCTAATGGTGCCTATCTTAAAATGATCATAATAATCTCAAAGGCAGATACAGTTTTGAGGGCCAATGAATTTCTTTGTCAAATATGATTTGGTTATCATAGCTTTCTTGGAGGATCAAATATAGGGATGCATGAAGCAGACAGAAATATTTTGAGTTGATTGTTCCACTGGAATTCCATGTCTTGAGAGTTCAGCGCTCAGTTAGAACAGAGGTGTCCAAACTTGGCAACTTTAAGACTTATAGACTTCAAATCCCAAAATTCCCCAGCCAGCAAGGAATTCTGGGAGTTGAAGTTCACAAGCCTTAAAGTTGCCAAGTTTAGATACCCCTGAGTTAGAACAACTGAAGTTGGCACATTTTGAATGCTCTGTTGCTGGGATGTAATTAATGCAAGCTGATTTAGTTTGTTGTTGCGAATAGCTCCAATTATACCCATGAAGAATGTTATATATGGTGCTGCTATGGTGCTGAATTTTGTCTGTGGTCATGGCTTTGTGGGAAGATGCTTTTCCTGGCTTTTTTCCACTCAGTCTAGTTTACCTAGTATCTAGTATCTACACAATATAGTTAGAAAATTAGTACTGTGCACTGGTATTTTTATTGTTATGGATGCTCTTATTAGATTTCCATATGCATCTATATATGTGTGTATATACATCAGGAATGCAAACATTTATATTGTAACATAATAATGCAGTAATTCCATTATTTTCAAGCATTCTTGGTGATGAGATGGTAGAGGAGAACTAAGGTGCCAGGTGCTATTAGATGGCACCGTATAGCCACATATTGCTTCTCACAAAAGAAAGAAGGAATGCATTCCTCTTTCTTTGGTAGTTTTTTCTTCTTCTTTCATTTTTGCATACCTGGCAGTACATCCATCTTTATAGAGCTGACATAACTGTTGGCTATTTTTTATATATTTTCCTTTACCCTAACCACAGCAATTAGGATTGTTTTGAAATCCTGTTTTTAGCAACTGTAAAAACAAAGCATTAAAAATAGCCTTTTAACTGTGAGGTAATGACTGAGCATTTTAGCTGCCGTAGCTGTACTTTATAGTTTGAAAAATAATGGTTATGTAGCAATAGAGAGAGGGGGGGAAGATTTGTAAATGCAACACACAAAAGCTGTTTCTATATACTGTTTTTCATTAAGTCCCACTCTTCAACTTGGGTTTCCTTTAGTATCTCTGCCAATAACAACACCTGCTAAGTGATCACTGCCTGCCAAATCTTGTGTTGCATGTAGTTATATATATTTTCTAAAGATGCATACATAAAATGTTTGTGGGTGAAATCTAACAGTCCTGACACCCATCGACTTTCAGGGTCTCGCTGAGAGTAGTGCCATTCCACTCACCATTCCCAATACCCAATTGCAGCAATCATTTGAGCCCCAAGAAAAACGATGAGCACCCATGTCAGAGAAATCCTTGGCCTTAAGCACCACAGATGGCCTCAGAAGAGCTTGCTGATTTTTACACAGAAAAACACGCCACACATCCCCCGCTATCTTCCTTACGGTTTTGTTGCTGGTCTTGTATATGTCTTTCAAACATTGGACCAATGGAAGCTACTTTAAAAACAAAAAGAAGTACATGTATGTATGTGTATATGTGAATGTATTGGTAGCATGTTTCCCATTCCATAGGAATTCGAGACGCAGTAGGGAGGGGTGAAGCTTCTTCCTTCATCTTATCGTTAATGTAAATAAAATATTTCTTTTATCATGTTTTCTTTTCCAAATTATTTTAGTTTTCCAAATACTTGGGTGGCCAAGGAGGGAATGACTACTTCAGGTTGCATTACTGCAGGCTTAAAGGGACAACCAAATACGAATTTGGAGAAAAGGAAGTATGTCTATTATGGATAGCTTTACTCATGTACTGTAAAACAATAATATTATATATGTATGCATGTGTAGGGGTACAAGAGAGACCCAGTATAAATATGTACAATCATGAGCGCACATCTCATACCTTATTGTTAAAGCCCTTTGATAATCAAAATTGCAATTCTATAGATGGTGTCCTAAACACATACACATACACACAAAGAGAAACTAATTTATATTTCTGATTATGCTTTTGCTGGTATAAAATTTGTTCCTAGCAGAACACAAAGACAACTACTTTTTGGTGGTTGAGAGAAAGATTACTTGTTCATTCCTATGTTGTTCTCTATACTCTTATACAGCCCGACAATTACAGCTCTTTACTGTAATAATTAAAGATACAATAAGAACATAAGGCCACTAGGAGTAGAGTTTGACTCAAATGTTCTCTTTTGTTAGCTCTAACAACATGGTAGTTGATCAAAGTAAATTGCAATAAAGTAAACTCTATTTGTATGACAAAAATCTTTATCAACCACTTCTCAAATCCAAACAATGGTGTTTTAAGTAGAAATTGATGTGGCATATCAATCAAGAAAACAAACTCCATCATTATTAGCCATTTGTGACCTTTGTCCCACAAAACTGTCTTTACGTCGCTCTAGGCCTTTTTCATAGTTGATGTTTAAACAACGAATGTTTCATACATTATAATGAAGATTAGTAGTTGATGATTGCAACAGAACCGTGTCTTATGTAGTTGTGCTCCTGTTCATAACTGCTATCTGTAGTTAAGGCAATGTGAAAAATGCGAAGAAGCTCTCCTTACAGAAAAGCTTGAAAAAGCAAAAACTTTCATAAGTGACAAATCATGGTTTTCTTGTTCCTTCTGCCAATCAAGCAGCTACCTCTGATAAAGCACAAAGCTCTCTTAGGTTTCTGCTCTCACTGTTTTCCCCCTCTCCAACCAACCCCTTCCTTCTCAGACGGCAGTCAGGTTTAATTTGGGAACTCGGCTCTTTTAGCAAATTAGCAATTAGAAAAATGTTGTGGGAATATGTATATGTGTCATTAGTTTTCCTGCAAATTAATAGCAAGAGCAGAGGTCAGACAGAAATTTTCCACTTGACTGCATTTCCTCTGTCAAGATTTGGCACTTTGCTTTGGAACGGCCACAGATGCTGAAAGCCACAGCCTTCCTCTAGGAACCCTCTTTTTAATGAGTTTACCTCGTAGCCATTATTACAAATATTACAGCCTCTCCCTTACCCTTGAAATAAAATTACTGTTTCTACAAAATATTCCAGTGACATCTTACCCCATTGCACATTGATGGTAGGGTCACTGGGATGTAGTGTTTAATCATTAGATCACCTCCATAAGCATCTCCTAATTAGAGTCCTTACAATACAATTTTATCTGGTAATTAGCCAAGATTGGCTGCTTCCTCTTTAGCTTATTAGTGGCAGCCTAGCAGTGGGTGTGAATCGCAGTGTCATTTGTCGAGCCTGTTCAAGGCGGTGCCCCCCTCCCTTTGCTCTTCTTCACTTTTGTGTTTATTTCTAGTTGTATTACCTACCCTGACTGCCTCAAGAAATTTAACTCAATTCAAATTATTTAACTGGAGAACATTGACCTTTGCGCCTTCCACCACCACCCCTCCCCCCAAAGCTTCCTAGTAGAAACAGATTAAATGTTTAAGCTTTTAAACAGCAAAAACAGAATTGAACTTGTTTGAAATTGAGTGGTTTGAACAGTAATGAGGAAACAGTATCCGTGCGCTTTCCAGCAGGAGAGCCAATCTTCTGAGCTTGTGCAGTGCAAGAACACTGGAAATTGATTCAGATTTGCTCATGCTGTTTAAGAGCAGAGATAAAATAGAGGAGATTCAATTTCTCAGGGAGACCTTGCATTGTTGTTATCCCCCGTGCTTTTTATCATATGTGATGGATGGATGGATGCCAGAAGGGCGTAACAAAATGCAATCATCCAGTTCCCCCAAATAAAAGAACGTAAGGTTGCATATCTGCTTTTTCCCTTTTGCATAAGTTAGCATTTGAAGGCAGTTACCTGCTTGGGTCACTTCAAAGTCCCCAACTGTCATTTTGTGTCATTCATTGCATTACTGTTTTGAAAGCAAAATCCTCATTCCATGGGAACCTTTGAAAAGCCTAAGATAAAAAAAGTTCCAGACCAACGTGCCCTCACTACACTTCTATACTATGTTGTCATCTTTGCATTTAGAAAAGCATCTTGTAAATCAGAATAATCTTTGACAAATTAATTTTTACCCCTTTGTCTTCATCTTCTTTTATCAAGTTGTGTGAGGATGAGGTATCTTTCTCAATGCCTCCTGTGCTGCTTACATTCCAGAAATACACAGACATCCAGAAAGATGCTGTTTTCTGCTAATAATAATAATAATAATCTGAAGAGAAAAAGAACTGGGGAGGAAGGCCACTACAATTGGTGTCCTCTATCTCTATTCCCCCTCAATGCTGCTTTTGCTAATGAAATGCTGTTCTTTGGTGTACGCACAAATGAAGGAACAGTCCATCAGAAGAAAGTATAAATAAGAAAACAAATAAAGAGACACACTCCCAAATTCTGCTTGCCAATTCTAAATATCCCAAGTGTCTGGGGTAAGGGTAGATATCTCGCCTGTCTCCCATTAATGGAAGAGCTTTCCCAGGCGCCTCTTGAATTCTGATAGTAGCTATATTGATCACAGAATAGGATTGTCTGCTGACATCGGCCAAACAGTGAACTCTGAGCTCACATGTACTAACAGTTCTTTGCTATTGTCTATCCAGTTTTATTTATTTACTCCCTCCCAACTCTATCAATCTATCATGATAATTTCTTTTAAATAGCATTGAGCGCTTCGATCAGTCTGGTCACCCAAAATTTGCATTACTTGAGTTAAAATGTAGATGCATGATTCAGTTAGACATTTTTTTTATCATGATGATTACCTACCACAGAATAATCTTTTTTCTCTCTTCTGTGTGAACATCAGTAGGTTTATACATTCATTTATTTCATTTAGTTTTTTCTCTAGCCCAACTCACTTCAAGTATTCACATTAAAGTGCAAATAAAAAAACTTCATTATTTATAAGATACTTAGGTATCTGTAACAGAAGAACATATGTGAGAGGCATTGTTGATTGTCTGCCTTGAATCAACAGAAAGAAAATAAGGAATCCGTTGGTCAAACCTTTTTTTCAACAAGTCAATTTTCATGAAAATATACTAACACCATGGATGAAACAAAAAGAACATTTACATTTTAAAGGTGTAATTCATAACAATAACAATAATTCCTCAAGATATTGGAAAACTATATTAGAAAAAGAGTTGCTATCTTTTCATAGGACATTTTGTATACTTTCATAAGAAAATTACCTTAAAATAATGGAGCTAATTTCTCTTAAGGAACCCAAAGAAAAGATCGGTGACACCAATATAAAATCTTAAATCCACAATGCAAAAGGCAATTATCTGTGATTATCAGTCCATGAGAAGTCTGAGTGTATAGAAATAAAACATATTCTTTTAATTTATAATACTTTAAAGTACTTTAGGCAATCTTTTGTGTTAACTGCCTGAAAGAAAAATCTGCTATTTTCCCCAGATTTCCAATATAATCCTATAAATTAATTGCTCAGAAGAAAATGCCACTGATTTCAGTGGGACAGTCTTTTAAGTTAAATCTATGCCTGCCGTCTTCATTATGTTCTCAAGGGTCAGAACTGTGGTATGCAGGTATCCCCATGTTTTTTCTTGGTTGTGTCTAAAAGATGCAACATCTACTGCAAAAAGGACCAAGTAGGGATGTGAAACAGCCAGTTTGGCTGGTGCTATTTGTTATGCTTGGCTGAGAAACACTTTTGTCTCCTTAAATTCTTCCTGAGGCCAGAGAATCAATAGTTTCATACTGACCCAAAAATGCCAGTCTTCTTAAAGAACACATTTCCGATGAAAGACATTTGTGATTACAGTATAGCCTCAGATTGCCAGAATCATAGATAATATTACTGATCAATTGTGTACTCAGAATAAGATTTTTTTTTTTTTAAAAGATTAATCTCTCTTAGTGTAGAAAGTAAATATTTGATCAATTTATTTCTAGGACTTTCCCTCCCCCCCTTAATGAAAACTGCACTCTTTGGGGGTTAGCTCATCGGCGGTATTCTCCACTTGCTACTTGCTACGCTCACTTTAAAGCTATTTTTGTTGCCCGCTTATTCATACAGCTATATAACTGTAAAAACAAGGCTTCGTCAAGTTATCTACCCATATACAGTAGTGTTCAAAAATGGAAGCACCAGCCTAGATAACCTCAATAAACATATAATGTACATCTATATTAGAATGCTTTTACTGCAGGGCCCGGAGTAGATAGAGAACAAAGTTACGAAGGCATTTATTTATCAATTTATTGCATGTTTCTTACTGATTTGATTTACTGTATATCCTGTAAGTGATTTATATTATATACTGCAAGTGACTTTTCATAGTCAAGGATGGTCTTGTAACTTTCTCCCCAGTTCTACTCTTAACACTTTCATGACTACGGTGCTCTGTTGTTGTTTCTTCCATTGAGTATGAGAACCAACATATACTCAATCCGTCGTTATGTCTTAATAAAAAAAAAAAACATGTCAGTGCATGAAAAAGAATGGGGGCAATGTATTCGTTAATCCAGGAAATTGTTTTCTTTTTCTGTTTTAATAGTTGAATCTTGTCTCTAATGTCACGCTTTCCAAGACTGCATCAGAGGCTTCTCCACAGAGTTTACCTCATACTCCCACCACCCCAACAGCACCCATCACTCCTGTTACCCAGGGACCTTCTGTCATCACTACTACCAGCATGCACAACGTTGGACCCATCCGAAGGCGGTACTCTGATAAATACAACGTGCCCATCTCCTCAGGTAACCTGAAGGCCAGCTGGGGGGGAAAAAAACCTTTGATCCTTCCCATTCAAATAAAGTGATGAGCCATGACTAACCGGAACCCCTCTTTGCTTTCGTTTAGCAGATCTTGCGCAGAATCAAGAATTCTACAAGAATGCAGAAGTCAGGCCGCCCTTTACATACGCCTCTTTAATTAGGCAGGTAAGCGATACCATCCCTGAAAATCTGCTTAAATCCAGGATTGTACATATATATGTGATGCTATAGGCAAGAAGAGATGATTAGCTAATACAGGCATGCTGACACTTTTGCTATATGGGGTTTTTTCTCTCTCCACAACCGCAATACATATACCATAATTGCTTTTGATTAAGTATTACAATACGATGTGATTATTAGGAAATTCATTTCACACAACACTGAAAATGAGCCTGTTTAAAGATGGCAAGTCAATTATCACAAGCTATAGTAATCTCTGATCCCTAGAATTAATCTGAGCTCAAAATAATTACTAAGCTTTAATCAGCTAGTGAAATGTTTTGCATTTCTCTTTGATTCTGCTCTATGAATGACTAATAAATTAATATTTCCGTAAGGAAACAGAAATAAAACTGAAAACAATTAGATAATTCCATTTTCAGTTCTGCCATTGAGCTATTAAGTACAACCACTAATCTTCCATCGTCGTGCAATTATTTATTTTTCTCTGACTTCCATTTTGTTTTATTTATTCAGACAAATGTGCAAGTATATTTTCTGATCACGGTTGCATTTTAATTGCTTGACAGGCAATTCTTGAATCTCCAGAAAAGCAGCTAACACTAAATGAAATCTACAACTGGTTCACACGTATGTTTGCCTACTTCAGACGTAATGCAGCGACGTGGAAGGTATGTTGTATTCCCTTGTATGATTCTTGCTTTACAATTTAGTGTTCTAGAATAGAAAATGCCAAAAACATGCCTAATTATATATAAAAGACTGTGGTCTTCTAAATATAGATCAGTTGTTTTGATATACATAGGGTGCCTCTTATCTGCCCAAACATTTATTATTTGGCAGGAAATAAATATATGGCTTTGAAATGCCCCAATTTGAATACCTATTATTAGTGGGGGGGTTTCCTGCTTGTTCTGATTGAACAACCAGTCCATCTCTATAGTTGCTCCTAGTAGTGAAATATTTCAACTGCTAAGATACAAAAAGAAAGGATGATTAATCAGTTGGTGGGTTTGTGATTTACACTAAAAGATTCTATACATAAAGTCCTTTTCCAAAAGATTGGTAGAAAATTAGCTTTACCGCCTGCCAACTGACACACCTGCCTTAAATTAATATGCAAACTTCTAAAAATATTTGCTGGTTTATTATGAAACACAATACAGGTTAATTGGGCACAGCAGTAAAATCACAAGCCAATAAAAATATTAAAGCTAGCGATTTACCAAATACCCATGGTGCTTTAAATTTCAGTTGTTTGGCTCCATTTATTTAATTTCTGAGTGTGTTTAAATTCTCATAAAATACTCCTTTCTTTTAAATCTGGCTACAATCCAGAACAACACACCTGGCACCTGAATATTTTTGCAGTTTCCTTCCAATATACATTTCTTCCTAAATCTCAAAGTGCTCTCCCCCGTCCCCCCACCAATCTTCAATTTCAAATGTCCAAATTGATAGAATAGTGTTTAAAGAGGTAAGCATCCATTGGTGCATACTTACTAGCTTCTTATGATTTCAAAAGTTTTACTTCTTTTTAAAAAAAAACTGTTGCCAAAAGTCCAAACTTGGAAAAGGAAGAAGAAGAAAGAAACTTCAGTGACAAATTAAAATAGAAACTTAGGTCCTATTCTGAAATAAACAATTTGCAGGGAGGAAGGAAGTTAAGTTTCTGCAATCTAACAATTAGTGTTGGCACTAGATTCACTTAGTGAATATTGTTTTATGATACTTTTTTTCTATTTTGGAGGAAAACTTATCTAAAATAGAAAAAAATGTTATGTACGTTAACACACTTATACTTTCAACAATGTTATATAATAGAGCTTGATTTTGTTTACATCCAGAGCTATTCTCAAATTATTATTATTTTCAAAGCTTAGCACTTTATTATAAATATATGCATATATGAAGACAACTACTACTTTAAATTAGTGAAATAGCTGAATGAAAATAGAATGCTTCAGTATCCCAGATGATAGGACTAAAGATCAAAGGAGAATAGTAGGCTTTATGCTGATTGGTTCCAAAATCTGATCTAATTGGAAATAATTATTATTTAAAGCCAAAATTTAATATAAATCTTTGGCGGAGACAGATATTTCTGAACTCAGCTGCCTCAAGGCCTACCGGTAGTATCTTTAGATTTTGACATAGTATTATAAGGATCCATGAAAACAGTTTTATCCAGGAATACATTTGTCCTTCAATAGCTGAGGATGGTCTAAAGATTTGGCATGCAGTTATTGTGAATTTAAGTCAGGTCTTCTGGAACACAGTGCAGATCATACAAAGTTTGCTTGGACCAAATTGAAATTTAGAGCAAATAAGTATAAGCTCTCATTGATTTCATCTTGAAGAACTGACAGGCAAGTTATTAGGCAGTTGAATATAATTCTATTTGAGGGTGAACTGCATTCATGTTGTATTGTTGTCTTTTTTCATACATAATATAGGTATTTTCTCTTGCCGATTACAACATCTCCCACCCACCCACCCCAATACACACATACACAGCCTTGCAATTCTGCTTTCCTGGCTATATTCCTTCTATACATTGGGAGCTATTCAAAAAAGCATTCATAGAAGAAAGAAGTCTTCTTTTTCATTATCAACAAAAGCATTGAAAGAAAGGATTGTGAAAGTCTGCATGGTTTTGTTCCTACAGACAGTTATGGAATTACAATATAAATGTAATCCCTTACTTTATTATGAATCTGAAAATGCACCTTGATCCAATTCTATGCCCTATTCTTCCCCATCTTCTATGTGCTGCTTTGTTCACACATGCACACAAACACACAAACTACCCTGGTTAGCAAGTTTCTCCTGACTGAAGAACAGTAGCCTGGGAAGGAATGCTGCTGTCCATACTTAAACATATTTCCAAAAGTGAAATAATCGAATTGTCGGAATCCTTACTTATGTGGAGATAGTGGCGTAGGAATCGAGGAACATATTTTGCCTCATTGAAGACTTGAATTTTCATGTGTCATGAAGCAGAAGTTGCTAACAAGCTTCATGGTTCCTCACCAGTTCCTACCTACATAATGACAGGATTCTCTGGTGATTTATTAATGTTCTGCCAAAAGTAGCATTTGTTCGAGAACGTGGATTGCCTGTTTAGCCTCTTTTGAGGAAGCAGATGTGCTACAAGACTGAGAAAATTAGTTATGCTGTAGAACTGCAAATATGAAATGCTTTGGAATCCCCGCCCCTTGTGACTCAGCCTTCCCTTTACTGTTTTAATTAATATGATAAATGTATTTCACCTAACCTTGGTTTCCACAGTGGATGTAGACAGTCATGATTAGAAAGCCTTTCACTATGTAGACATGAATTTGTGAATAAGGGACTTAGCCTTTTAGGTTATTTAAACATCTGTCCATATAGTTCCCTGGCATTATGCCTGTAAAGTAGCCACCCCATTGACTATTGGTAGAGGTGAGTTAGCAACCTATATATTCTTTGCTTATCTTTTTCCTAAAGGGTATCAGTTGTGAATGATTGTAGAATAGGTAGAATTTGTTAGAAAGCTGTTTATAATCAGTTTAGACATATCCAAGGCTGTTTAAACTTCCAGGACAAGTCTATCCTGAAAATTGATAAATCCGATGCTAGAGATGAAAAAAATAGGACATGTAATATGGTAGAAATAAAGTTAGGTATTTGTACTATAATGGAAGACTTTACAGGTCTCCATATGTATTCAGCCTAAGAGTAAATTGTGGACCGGCCAGTGTTACTGGGACCTGGGTGGTGTGCAAATTTAATAAATAATTTTAAAAGTCAATTAAGATTTAATTAAACTGACAACTAATGAAGTTAGTGACAAGCTTCATAATTCTGATAATAACAGCAATGCTTCAACCACAAATGGTGAATATTACGGGATATTAAAATCATCCCCTTCATAGTTCGAACTCTAGTAATGAGGAACAGAAACTGGAAGAACTTTGGTTGGATACATTTCCAAAATTGATTGCCATGATATTAATATATGGAATTACTTCACATTTCTTAACTTTCCAGGCCATGAAAATTTAATAAGAACAATCAAGTTTTGGTTTTCATGATCTTTCTTTTGCAAATCTTACAAGTTATAACTATATTGTCCGGTGTGGAGGGCGGGATGAGGGAAAGGGGGACTTGCCGGCTGACAATGCTAAGACTCTTTTTCTCATGGAAAGTTTTTTTTTTCCCAATGTTTTCTCTCTTATACTTGCTGCAGAATGCAGTGCGTCATAATCTTAGCCTTCACAAGTGTTTTGTGCGAGTAGAAAACGTTAAAGGGGCAGTATGGACAGTGGATGAAGTAGAGTTCCAAAAACGAAGGCCACAAAAGATCAGTGGGTATGTCCACCATGTTTGAACTTCTTAGCCTAGCTAGTTTTAACATAGAAGCTTTGGCTGCTAGATGGTGTTCTAGATCAACCCAGACGGTTTTACCTCGTCCCAGTCGTGGTGAAGCAACAAGACAGCATTTCATCACTACCATTTGTATGCCCAGCAGTCCCCTTTGCCCTTGCTTGCTTGGTGTTTGTTCTGCATCACATGCTAGAAGCTTGTAGGTGGCAATGCATATTAACCCTCACAATCCATTTGCTTAGGCTTATGGCATTTTATTTTCTTTTTGTTTTGTTCTGTTTTTTCCTTTTCCCTGTATTTGATGTCTGTTCTGTTTCCCCGATCCCGTGCCCCTTTGTTCCCAAATCATCTCGTTTGCCGCTGGTCTTATCCCAGGGTGCTATTCGCACCAACCTCTCCCTGCATAAGTGCTTTATCAGAGTAGAGGATGAGTTTGGGTCCTTTTGGACTGTTGATGATGAAGAGTTTAAACGAGGCCGTCATATTCAACGAGGCCGTCCTCGAAAATTCTGCCCCGATGAAAACTTTGGCGAGCTTGTTACACAGTAAGAGCTTTTACTTGCTTTGTGTCTGTATGTGTGTGTGTGTGTGCACTAATTTTTTTCCCCAGTTTTTGTTTTTCTGTTGCTTTTGCTTTGCATGGAGTATTCATCTCATGTAGACTTGCATTTCACAAAATAGTGGCATTGCCTTTGCTGAAAAATAATAATAATAATAATAATAATTTAAATGTCATGCTTGTACATGCATTGCACTGCTTCTCGAAAAAGCCTATGCTAACATTTTATAAAATGTTTGAAATGTCATATTTGCTTCAATGCAGGGATGCTGATAAATACTTTGTTAGCTAATGTTGTAATAAACTATATGGTATTAGGCTAGTTTTATATATAAAATTTTCAAGTCATTCTTGCTATTCTATATTCTTTCAATGTTATATATACATTGTGTATCTAATATTATATATCTAACTACGGGTAACTTTCAAATATTTGAAAACTCTGTTCAAATTTCATATTTGTCTGTTGACTGATTCAGAAGTACAATATGAGTGCCAGTATGAGATAGAGTGGCCCTTTTATAAAAATTTCACATGCAGATTCTTTCTAATATTTTCTGCTCTTCTCTGAGGACTGGCATTCTTATTACTAAAGTCTGAATTAAATTGTCATCGAGTGGAGTCCGCTGACTAGCGAGTATTGCTCTTTAAAACTTGAATAAAACTTGCTCTGGGAAGAAAAGAGAGGATTTCCAGTAATAGGTTTTGAGGTTTATATTCTTAACTATTTTTTATGCTTTTTACTTGAAAAAAAAACTGGTTTACAGTCATGAACAAAAGACACATTAGAGCCATGAAACTCACTTTAAAAAGACGTGCATAGGATTATGCATGTGTTAATTGCTTTTAAATCCTTTTGAAATTGATATTAGTTTTGAAATTAAAAGTTAGTTTCCATTTATTTCAATGAGTAGAACTTCCAGCATGTTAGAGCCCAACCCTTTCCCCTTTTACAGCAATCAATATTTAGGTCCACATTTAAAATACACAGATAGTTGTTATTATTAACGTTAAACATTAGATCACCTTCTCAGTTTCTCAATGATCAGCCCTGTA
This sequence comes from Pseudoxenodon macrops, assembly GCA_032467955.1. Lineage (NCBI taxonomy): Eukaryota > Metazoa > Chordata > Lepidosauria > Squamata > Pseudoxenodontidae > Pseudoxenodon > Pseudoxenodon macrops. Next base: position 341,422 of record JANHFT010009723.1, read on the forward strand.
GATTAGACTATAAAGGAATGGATAATATAAAAGCAGCATTCTCAAATAGCCAATATTTCTGGATACTTAACTTCTAAAAAAGGAACAGCAAGTCCTAACGACTCATATGGACATAGACAGTTAAGATGGGTGTTAGTTATTCAGATACCATTTCATGGGACAAGAGTCCTAATTTTGTGTCCTGGGACCCATCAGAGCATTTAGAAGAGTGAGTTGAATTCCCTAACCTGTTTTCTGCATGTCCACCACAGTGAAAGTTCCCCACTTGTTCTCTGAACAAGTCGCTACTATTTTTTTGGCTCTCTGCTTTTTGATCATTCTCATCTAAGGATGGATAATTCTGTTGGATTTCCTGCATTTTGTACAATGGGATCATTCTATCATTCCTACAACCCATAAAGGCATACTCCTTCCTCGGGGCATTGACTGAGCAATCACTGCTCCGGGGGTGGGGGGCTTACTTCCTTTTAGAATAAGTAAGCTTGTCTGGATCATAGCTTCCTTACCATAAGCCACGAGTTGGAGCTGTTCAGATGCGAAAGGCTATTTTTCTTACAAACCATAAATGACTTTGTATTGTCCTTTCATTATAAGATGTGTAGGAAAATAACATGCCAGAAAGAGTCCTGCCAATATTAAAGGGACTTGTCTTTGCCTGCTTTTCCTGTCTTCCCAATCAGCAAGAAATCTAAAGAACAGTTAAACAATCCACACACATTGTCTGGAGCAATACACACAGCTCTCTCCCCGTCCATAGAAAAAAAAAAATTCTTGGTTCTATGAAATGTACTCCTGTGAACACCTGCTGCTCGGAGGGCTATGAAGACACATAGGCCCTCTACAGCAGGAAATAACTCAAAAGACAACCTAAGGGCACGTAAAACACTTCATTCTAAAAGACTGATTGCCTTTTACTGGTGAAGTTTACAAAAGTTTTCTGTTTTTCAGTTCAGTAATTTTTAAAAAAAAATTGGAGAGGAAATAATAGTATTTTTTTAATGATATTACTATGTTTTATAATGTAGGAAAGATTTCCTGAAGTATAACAGTTGACTGCATTTAATTTGTATTGCTTTTTTTTTCCTTTTCAAATATATTTTCCTTGCGCAGAAACCCCTCACTTATTAAAAACATGCAGACCAGCCACACCTACTGCTCACCTCTCAGTGCTGCTTTACAGGTAAGATTAATGAGTGTGGCAAATACACCACATAGGCATGTGTGCCTTCTGTATTCGTTTCAAAATATATTAGCCTTGCTCTAATTAGATATTAAATTTTAATTCCGTTAAACTTTTTTCTTAAGTGCATAAAGCATCATGGTCCCTGGAGGCAAACACATACCAGGCTGCTTCAGCATTAGCTAGATGCTTAGCATTTTGAATATTGTGGCAAAAAAATTAAAAGTTCACTTATTAATATTTATCAGCAGTATCATAATTTCCATCCTCTTATTTCAGAATTTCACTTGAGGCAAAAATACCACAAGTGTAATTACTCTAGCACAGCTATTAATGTGCTGAATGATAGGATAGGGTGTCACATGACCTTCTATTGTTTGTGGCTTTAAAGGGAAAGGAGATACCTCATACACGCACATGCACACACGCACGCACATATTCCTTTTCTTCTTCAAAGGGTCTGCTAGGTGTATGATTCTAAATTTTTAAATAGCTAAACTTGCTGTTATGCATGAGGAATGAGGAAAAGAGATGTCGATTTTGTGATGCTGATCTCAAGAATATTTTTAAGCCAATATTGAAGTAATCTACATTAGGGGTCAGGATTTATATATTTATAAACAAGTGTTACAACATGTTTACAAGCAGGTAAAAATTAATGAAAAGTTATTTTTCCAGGTATCAGTTCTGAGAGAGATGCTGCTCAGCTAACGTTAGACTTTTATGTGTTTTTATTTTTGTATTCCTTACTTTATTTGTGTATTTTATATTCGATTGTTTTAGTATTGTTATTATTATTACTATACCATTTAAAATTTTTATTTCTTAATTAGGTTTATAACCCACTCAGCAAATTCTTGTTATTAAAACATAGTAAAGACATTGGCTCCCTTTGATAAAAGATCCCCACTATTTATGAGACACACCCAGAAAGACCTAAGTAGCGTATCTCTAGAAAATTGCTTAGATAAATTAAGATTCTTAAGCTTTATTTGAACAATATATTAAAAAAAAAAATAAGGCCGTGGTGATGCTTCTTTTGAAATCCGGACATGAGAATATACCTTATTTGTAAAAATGTAGTCGAATTTTTCCCTTTCTAAACTAGGAAGTAGATTGATTACAAAATAAGTAACCACCTACATCTTCATTTATTACTCTAATTTATGTAGTAACTTCTGAAAAGCAAATGAAAGCATGTGTAAATGAAGCAACTGTAAATACCATTCATTAAGGATCTTATTTTCCCTTGAGTCCTGCGGAGTGCAATTTTTAAAGACAAGCTTCATCTGAGGAATAGCATTAAGATTACGAGCACATTTTGCATTCATGAGGCTGAAAGGCAAAAATGAAGAGATCCAGTGTTCCTTCAGCTTGTGCTAGCTATGTGACTAATTTCAATTAACATGCTTATCATACTGAGCAATTCGTGTTTTTAGTTCTAAAACATGTGTTGTTGTCGTCATCTTTCCCGTCCTCTTATATTATGTGATACTATAACATTAATTTTGGTCCTATTATAGTGTCATCACTGGGGGGGGGGGAAATCCCTACAATGGGAAGTAGTGAAATTTTCATATCCAACTCAGGACACAAAGTGGGATCAAATAAAAAATTTATACCAATAAAGGAGAATGTTTGTAGCTCAGGGTTGAAATGAGGGAACCTTAGTGCTCTCTCTCTCTGAACTAACCAAGGAGAGAAACAACTCAGAAGTAAGGAGAAATTTCCTGACATTAGAACAATTAATCAGTGGAACAACTTGCCTCCAGAAGATGTGAATGCTCCAATACTGGAAGTTTTTAAGAAGATGTTGGATAACCATTTGTCTGAAATGGTGTAGGGTTTCCTGCCTTGTCAGGAAAGACCTCCAAGGTCCCTTCCAACTCTGTTATTCTGTTCTATTCTATTCTATTCTATTCTATTCTATTCTATTCTAACATCATTGTTTTCTTGCAGACGTTTCATTATCAAACTAGGTAACATAATCAGTGCTAATCATGGGTAATGAAACATCTGCAGGAAAACAACCAAGTTCAGACAGCACCAAAGACCCCTCAAAAATCTATATTGCATAAAGGGAGGGATCAAATAAAAACCTATACTGTCAGTACAATTTAGTTCATATTGTATGCTGCTAGCAATTAGCTTTATTTTGTAGAAATTATAGGGGAAGCAAAATGCATGCTTCCAATCATCAATCCCTTTCTCCTTGAAATTGAGAAAAGTCAATCACATATATAAACTGGACACAATTTGACATTGGGTTCAGTCTTAAAGGATATGAATCAGCTGTATGTTAGAATGAGCTTATGACCCAATGCCAAGTTCTCTCTTTAGGTGCCCTTAATTTGTGGCCCCACTCATTTGAAAGAAGCCCTAATTTAGGGTAGCTTTTAAGCCATCTTGTACTACCGTTGGTGATTTCACTGGCAAAAGACAACAGATGCTTTGTTTGAAATTATACAGGCAACAACTCTTTGGCTGATATATGATAGGAAATTAGCATTCATCACCAATTGGCAGCCACTTGGGACTCCAATAATATCAATAACGCCAAGTTTCATTTTAGCATCTCTGTTCAAAGCGCTACTGCAAACACAGCTAATTAAGCAAGCAGGCTCTCTTGTTTCATTGGTGCTCAATTCAATACACTGTAACTTTACTTGAAAGTCTAACCAACAGTATCATTCAAAGCCAAGGAAAATGTCCTTTGATGATTTCCCTTACTTCTTGCCCTACTTGTGAAATAATGCATCTCCTGTATTAGTTTCCTAATAACACAATTTCTTTGTGAAGCCCTTCCTTCTGCTTTACCCCACATTTTTTTACCAAGAACAGTTCTAGTAGTGAGTTGAAGGGAGTAGCAGCTATAGTGATACAGGTAGTCCTCAACTTAGGACCATTTGATTATTTAAAGTTACAACAGCACTGGAAAAAGTGACTAACTGCTTCATGAACTTAACAACCATTGCAGCATTCCTGTGGCCGTGTGATCAAAATTCAAGCACTTGATAACCAACATATATTTACTATGATGGTGGTCCTCCAGGGTCATGTGATTGCCATTTGCACTTTTTGCAAGGAGCTTCCAATAAGTGAAATAATTCAATTGGGGAACACACAGCTTAACAACTGTGTACTTCGCTTAAATCCGCAGTGATGCATTTAATGACTGTGGCAAAAAAAAAAGATTGCAAAAGTGGGTGCAACTTGTTTAAAGGACTGCATATCTTAGTGACAGATATTCTGTCCCAATTGTGGTCGTAAGTTGAGGAGGGCCTGTTCAGAAGATCAGAAGATGAAATCATGAGGGATGAATAAGAGATCTCTGAACCTGTTTTTATATCCTTAACTGCTTGGGTTGCTGTCTACAATATTCAGATCAGTAAATGCTGTGCTTTTCCTAGATGAAAGTAACATTTCAGAAAGCTCTGTTCTATTTTTTCTATCTAAAGACAGAAAACTCTGTCCAGAACTTTGACTCTGCTAATTAATACACATCTGAAAGAAAAGCAGAAACCATCAAAATAATGTTTGTGAGAAGGTGCTTTTTACAATTGTTTTCTCAACAAATGCATGTTGCTTTTTTCACTTTATGATATTTCAGAAGCCATTTGGATGTGCATGTGAGGGGTATCTGGAAGTGAAATTATTAGGAAAAAACTGGGGTGGGGGGAATAGAGATTTGGTCCAAGAGAAGAAAAATTATCATCAGAATTTCTAGATTAATTAACTATAACCATATCCGAAATGTCATAAGGATTTGTCTATTAATATCTCACTGCATCTCTGCAGAATTTGCCTTATGTCCACTAGTGGGTTTGGTAATGAAATGTCTGCAAGAAAACAACCAAGTTCAGAGAGCATGAAGGAACCCTCATTATTTTTCGTATTACCAGAAGCATATCTTTTATATTCCTTAATTTCTCAAAATTATTTTGCTGAATCTTTCATTGGCTTGGCAAGAAATACAAGAAAACCAGTTAGATGTAGTATAAAGACTGAGGAAAAATCAGTAGAATTTCCATGGATGGAGATATCCATGTTTGACAACTTCAAAGATCTCAAGATGCAGGACTAATCTGCAAATGGAATTTTTTTTAACCTTATTTTGTGATGTACAGTATATCCTAATTACAATTACCTGACGAAGGGGTTTCATCACTCATTTTCTCTCTAAACTTTAAGGACTAAAGACTTAACTTAATGACTTAAAGACTAAAACCTTCCAACTTTCTGTAGGAGCTCTTTCTCAGACTTACTTTGGGAAGAAACATAATTTTAAATATTCCTCTCCTTTCTTTCTATTATATGTTTGTTTGTTTTCTATCTAAGAAGGTTAAGAGAGGTGTGCTGTAGACCATTCCAAATAATAGGTTATTTTTCCAGAGGGAATATATACTATTTCATTTTGGGATTTCCAATAGAAGAAAGTCAATCTCCATCTCTTCGATTGTTGGAAAATGTAAATCTTGCCATATAAATTCACCTGTCATTCAAACTGTATATAGAAGGTAGTTCACATGTAATTTGGTGGTTTAAATGCTACAAAGCAACACCCATAATATTTCCATTCCTCAGAAGATTTCTCTTATTATTTCTTTATTATTGAATTTATATATTTCTGCTTATTTCAATACCTACTACAAATTAAAAGAGAAAAAAGGAATGTATTAAAACTGGCCATTAAAATAATTAACAGTTAAAATATTGGCAAAAGAGATACTTTTATGCACTCTTTTTCTTTCTATACACACATTACCATCCCTTCATTTTCTTACTTCTTTGAATTGCAAAAAATGATAACTATGAAACAACCACTTTCTTCACTGTTGCCTATTTTCTGCTTGACCTGTTTTTCTACATGTTTGTATGTAGGAAAATGGGAGGCTTGAATATGCATTTCAATAATTTCTTTATCTTTCTTACGTTTATGTGCACCTATGTGCCCAGTCACACACAAACATTTTCCTACTATGCTGGGAAAAGACATGAAAGCTATAGCTACTGTCTTGGGTTTTCCACCTGAAAATTGGCTAAATTGAGGAGAAATTAATTAATCTGCAAAAACAGATTAATAAAAAAACACAATTAAAATAAAATTACCTAAACTACATATTAAACTATAGCCACATCCTTGCATGATACCGTGTCAAAGAAATATGTCTCTGTTCCATTTTCAAAAGCTGACAGAAGGGAGGGTCATGACAATTCCAGAGATCAGCTCATAAAAATAGCCTTCTTCCTATCCAATAAACAGGTTTCTATAAATGGAGACTGTTTCAGTAGGGTCTCAGGTGCGACCCTTCACATCACGACAGGCTTTCATTGAGGAGGACACCCTTCAGACAGCTCCACTACAAGGTGGTTGATTTTAACATTTAAAATCAACCACCGTAAATTAAGCGTGGGAAATAATTGGGACCAAGCTATTGCTGTGTTTTGTTGCATTTTGAAGGTTCTGAAACTTCTTCAAGGTGACCACATTGCAACCTTGGTTTTGATTTCTCATCCAAAGCCTTGGGATATGAAGGATTGTTGTAAGAATTAAGCAATATTCACCTGAATAAACTAGGCTAAACTACATTCCTACAAAATGCTAAAGATTTTGTTTGCTTTTAGATTAGCATGATACGTAAAGGTAACGGCCGTGGTTTTTACCAGGACTTAGGGTTTGTGCAAACCTTGCTGATTGTGAATTAATACCAGAGGTGGGTTCTAAATGTTCTTACTGCCTGTTCGCTCAAGGACATGCTGCGGCTGTGTGTGTGCTTTGCGCGCACATGCGTAGTAGCTTTCTAAAAAGCAAAATCCAAGATGGTGGGGCCTACGGCCGAAAGATGGTGGGGCCTACGGCCGAAAGAATTGGCTCAGGGGCGTGGCAGGCCCGGGTTACTAATGGTTCTACTGGGTCGGTAAGTTACTAACGGTTCAGTAGAACCGAGCCATTAGGAACCCACCTCTGATTAATACATTAGGATGTTGGAAGGTGTATCACAATACATTGCTTTTAAGGATGGCTTGCCTATTTATCTGTACAAGAATAATTTTCTGGTCACAATTGTCAGTATCACCAAGAGCATAAGAACACATGTAAGCAAATAAAACAGATATTTCTGGGGAGAAGGAATGAATGTCTGCCTTATTTAACTTTTGTTGCTTGATCTTTGAGCAACGAATCCATAAATGCAAATTCCAAAATAAATGGAGATGATTTGTTTCACAAGAAAGCTGTTTGCTGATAAATACTCCAGGGTTCTTCAAGGAACTTACTAGAATACAGCTAAGCCAGTCTTACATTAAATACATAGATTTCTACCTTTCCAGGAGTTTTGCAAATATCAAATATATTTGCTTTACTGCCTATGTGAGGTTTTTTTCTTCTTTTTGCTGGGGTGGTGGACTCATTGAAAATTAGTATTTACATTAAGAGGAAAAGTGGTACTTTTCCCTTGAGGCAAAACCCAGCTTAGTGGAGAAAATTAACATCAGTGTTGCAAGGTATGTGACTATATACGTTCTTGAGAGTTTAAAACCATGCAAGGCTAAGTTAACTATTTATTGTATTATGGTTTTTCCCCCTCTTAAAATCCCATTTGAATTATTTCCTGTACAATATGTGATTGGTTTTGGTGATAGACATGAAATTACTTTTAGATAAAAATTGGAGATGAATGAACTTTTAGCTATGCCAGTAGTGAAATTAATAATACAGAGGTTATGATTGTATCCTTTGCATTTAATGAAAAAGAAAATGAAAGTAATGTAACTTGGATGTGATGGGTGGTATATGTACAGATATGTGCTTGTTTCAATGTTCCTGTCTTGGTTTCCCCCCCTCCCCCTATTTTATAGGCTTCAATAGCTGAAACCAATATATCTCTATACACTACTGCTTCCATGGGAAACCCCACTCTGGGCAGTTTAGCCAATGCAATGCGGGAAGATCTTAATGGTGCAATGGAGCATGCGAACAGCAATGGGAGCGACAGCAGTCCAGGCCGTTCCCCTATGCAAGCAATGTAAGTAGAGCGTGTGTATCTCTGTGGTATTGCTTCTCCTAACTCTGCCCTCTCACCCCACCTGCAGCTGAATTAAAATTCTGAACTTTAGAAAGGTTCAAACACTTATTAGCTCATGAAGTAAAACAAGGATAAACAAACATTTATTTGTTTATGTACCACCAATGACCATCAACAGTATTTTTAAAATGTCCAACAATATACATCACTTATAAAGTATAGTAGTAACAGCAGCTAGAGCAGCTACTTAGAATATATAGACCTTCTCTAGATGCATAGTTTGCCATTTTGTCCTTGTTTCCAATACTACAAAATAACAATAGAAAATTACCCAAGTACATTTCTTTTTAAAAGGGAAGGGAAGAGAAAAGGCCTTATGATGTCTGTAATGTCCTTCAGAAGGACAATATCCTCCATTGCTGACTGTCAGGTCAGTGTTGAAATGCTACCTACTCAGTCCGGTTCAGGCAAGTAGGTAGCAGCAACTGCCGGTGGTTCGGAAAACTGGTGGCGGCCATTACACAAGAGTCTGCCCACCTGCCTGAATGTCACAATTTCCAGGTTTTTTACCCTCTGTGCATGCGCAAAGTCTTCTGCACATGTACAGAGGGTTGAAAACCATGTGTGACGCAGGCGCACTTCCGAACCGGTAGGGAAGGTAAGTAGATTTCACCGCTGTGTCAGGCTCAAAACCAAGAATGACATGGTGAGTTCCAAGATGAGTTCTTTATAGCTTCACACATATAGACAAAATCTTGCCAGATTGAGCACTCTACTACCTATCTGCCAGGGGTGGGTTCTACTTACCTTTCCTACCAGTTCGGGTTAAACTCATCTGCGCATGCAGAAGGGGTTATTTTCTATTAAATTTCGTTCTGGTGGATGGATTTCAGGCCAGAGGTCTGGTTCGGGGGCATGTCCAGCCGGTCGTCACTGCTGGTTTGGTGAGTGGGGCATGGGAGGAATTCCCGCTACCGGTTCTAATGAACCGGCAGGAACCCACCTCTGCTATCTGCAATATACTCTGGGAACTATTAAGGAGTAGCCATCTTCACCCTCTTTTTCTCACATGTGATATCTGGACTGAGTTGCCTCTTACTCCTCTGGACTGAACCCCCTCCCTCTTAGGAATTGACCTCCTTATTATGTTCCCTCATGGGAACCTTTAGTAGCTATAATGAGTTATCTCTGTAAGAGGAATTTTTATTTTGAGTATAGAAAATGTTAGAGACGAACCATAAAAATATCTTGTCGCCATGTTTTATATTTCTTTTTTCTGTGGCAGCTCTTCAAATTCAGACGACATTTCAATTAAGTGTCTTTTTTTTGGGGGGGGGAGGGATTGTCTTTCAATTGCATAGCATAGACGTACAAACTCTCACAATAGTCAACAGTGTGTTTCTCCTTAAGTGCTTTCTCTGTTTCACAAACATTTTGGTACTGCCCTCCCATGCATCAGTTCAAACTACAAAGAGATCAAGAGGAAATCCCACATACTGCTGATAATGTACAGGTAGTCCTTAACTTGCAATCATACACTTAACAAGTGCTTGAAGTTATGACGGAATTGAAAAATAATTTATGACCAGTCTTCACACTTAGGAATGTCATAGCATCCCCATTGTCACGTGATCAAAATCCAGCCTCTTGGCAACTGTGGCTATATGTATGATAGTTGCAGTGATTGCCATTTGCAATCTTCCCACCGTGCTTCCAGCAAGCAAAATCATTGGGGGAAGCCAGATTAGCTTAATGGCCATGACAAAAAAGGTCATAACATTGGGTTCTACTCATCTATTGACTGCCTTGCTTAGCAACAGATATTCCAGTCCCAACTGTGGTTGTAAGTCAAGGATGCCCTGTATGTTCCTTACTGAACACATACCAGAGATCAGTCAATGCACCAAGTGGGATCTCAAAATAAAGCTGATTGGGAACCTACCATGTCTCCATGGCCAATTTCTGGGACATAAGTAGGATCTTGTATTTTTGTCAGTGATATTGCCAATTTAACTAGTTTGGGTTTCCCCCCCCAAAATTGAATTCCATTTAAATAATGACTTCAGTAATAGGAAATATCCATATAAACTCATAAGACTTTGTGGTGAAATTCCAAAAAAACATGTGGTTGAGAATAGTAATACATGTTACTGTTTTTATGGCAAAAGTACACTTGGCTTTAAACTTTTGCTTCCAAAATGTTCACAACATGTCCAGAAAAATTAACCACTAGAAAAATAGGGGAAATTGGCATGCAGCAGGTTCTTTCAACTGAAAGCACCTAGTTCTACATCTTAGGAACTTTACAGTAGTAGAGTGCAAATCATTCAGAATTTGAATAGATTCAAATTTAAAATGCCTAATTTCAGATTGGAAACCATTGTGATATCCACAAAACAGGACATTTTGATAATTGAAATATTGCAAATTATTGAAATAAAACTATTTCCAATGTTTCAAATTTGAAATAAGCATTTCAAATTCAGAATAGCAATAGCACTTAGACTTATATACCGCTTCATGGTGCTTTATAGCCCTCTCTACAGCAGTTTACAGAGTCAGCCTATTGCTCCCAACAATCTGGGTCCTCATTTTATCCACCTCGGAAGGATGGAAGGTTGAGTCAACCTTGAGCCAGTGAGATTTGAACTGCCAAACTGGAGTCAGCCGCCAGTCAGCAGAAATACGTTCAAATTACTGAAGTACTCTGATAATTTTTATTTGCACTTGATTTATTAAATGATCAACATAAATTTATTTCTCTAAAATAGCAAAGTTCTTCATTAGATATAAACTTTTCCCACAATCGTTATTGCCAATAGTTTTTATTGTTAGGAAATAGTTTTGTGTTGTTTGTTTTATTGTACGTACTTTTATTGGTCAATGTCCGAAATAAAGTTTCTGTCTGTCTGTCTGTCTCACACCAGCAAAACAATTTTTGGCAAGACTTTGGAATTACATTTCAGTCAGCTGCCAGCCCTATTTTGTTCCTTTTAATAAGTCTTTGATTAGCTGTAGTGAACGAGCTGTATCTTAAAAGTTCTAAATCAAAAGGTAGGAAAAATTAACCTGAAGCTAGTCTAATTATTAATTGTGAAGATAATTAGCATTTAATTATTTATAACAAGTTTCCTACCTGCAAATTTTTTTGGGCAGGGGGTTGAGGAGAAAAAAAATATCTAAGATTCTTGTTACTTTGATATTTCAGCATTTTAAATAGTTTTGCTTTGAGAAAAAAAGCTTTAAAGAAGGCAATCCTCACTTTTGATAATTAATTTTAACATTGTCTTTTACCTTCAAAACATTGGAACAGATTTAGGCTTTATAGAGATTATTTGTGCAGTATTAATTAGCATTCCCAAAGTAGCCTAACATGACATTATTTTAGCACTGTTTGAATGTTTTCTCTTTAGGCATTTTCAGTCGCAAATATTTTTGTTCTTCCCATGCCAAGAATACAATAGTGGTAGAAATGCTAAGTTGTTGGAATTTTTCAAGAGTAAGGCAATTTATTTCCCAGAAATACTTCATATTTCTCTGTCTGCCTTGTGCTTGGGCACTTATTTACAAGGGCATGTGATAGCATTTATTTCAACAGTTAGAAAGTTTGTGTTTCTGGATAGATAACTATAATATTCCAGTGTTCAGTGTAGGCTGTTGTTATTTGCTGTCTCTACTTTCAGATTTCTGTTGAGCACCTTTTACAGTGATATTGTTTTCCTTAATAGAATAGAATAGAATAGAATTCTTTATTGGCCAAGTGTGATTGGACACACAAGGAATTTGTCTTTGATGCAT
>JANHFT010009723.1:365419-380681 GCA_032467955.1 Pseudoxenodon macrops
CACAGCTGATAGAGAGAACCAATCAACAAAGCATGCAAAGGCCAGAAGATCATTAGCACCTGGGGGAAAAAAAGGTTATTCGGAGGGCATAGCAATGAAAGGCTGCAAAGACTTAGGACTGAAAAAAAAGCTTCTTCAGAGGGAGTAGCAATGAAAGACTGCAAAGATCGCTTCACTCTTCACTCACCTCATGAAGTCTGAAAAAAAGCTTTGAAAAAGCTACATTTGGAATATAAGACGCACCCAAATTATCAGCCCCAATTAGGAGGAGAAAAGGTGCGTCTTATACTCGGAAAAATACGGTGTGTCAAAACTATCTTTTATGGGATAACCAACTCTATACCTCCAAAACAGTGGTTCTCAACCTCTACTTCACCATTGAACACATTTAAATACCTTTTGTGGCCACAGACCACGGCCACAGACCCCCAAGGCTTAACTCAAAGATTTAAATAATAACATTTCTTCAAGTCTTTGCAGACCCCGTGACACTGTGCCCCCCCTAGGAATCCGGTGACCACAGGTTGAGAACCCCTGCTCTAAAGAATTACTTCCTGGGAGGTAGCAGATACATCTTCTCCCACTATTGTCCTCAACAAATAATAAGTAATGTCATCTCTCAAGCGGGAAACAATTAGTAAATTTCTAGATCTAGATTAAAATTGCAAAATGGAAAGGTTTCACTTAATTGAAAATGAAATAACAACTGTAACTTTTGGGCGAGCATATCTTCTCACATATGCCTGACAACAATTTCATATTTATATACTAGTGCTATGAACCAACAATTTTACCTCTATTGTACAGGCAGATGTTCCCTAATCCATCATAGTTCACTGAATGAAACTAAGATTTACTTATATCAATAATATATCTAATGCTAAATTTAGGCAGGAATTCAATTGCAGCCAATGAGACATATTCTCTTGTGGCCAGCAGAGGGATCTAAGATCTGAACACAGAGAGTTCCTAATAATTCAGTGAGACTGAGACAATATAAAGCACAGCATACATTATGCGTGCTATGTGAATATGAAGCAAGGCAATATGTCTTTGAATCAGACTTGATCTCCAGCAACTACTGGGAAAGTCCATGCAGTCTTCTTGGCAATATTTTCAGATGTAATTTGCCACTTAGAGCTAGAACTAGCTAGTTCTAAGTCTTCCAGCTGACTTTTCGTAAGGCAGGACTAGAATTCAAGTTGTATTGTTCTAGTTTTTGACCAACATTTACTAATCAGGAATGCATTGACTCAGTTACTCATAAAAATATCTGAACAATTACAAACAGTAATCTATTTGCTATGGAAATCTTAACTATCCTCGGTAAGTGGCCTCATCTCTACAACTTAAATTAGATTTGGAAACTAAACTGAGCCAGGCTCCGTTGGAGATGGGATGGGATAGCAACAAGGAATTCCTAGTCCAGGAAGCTATGAAACATCTTGGGGAAAAACAACAGCAAACCAGTTCTATACCATTATTGAGAAAACTAACTGGATGTAACCCATTCAGGGATCAGAACCAGAGTTCAATCTATACATATAAAAGCGAAATCCACTCACTCATCACGAAATCTCCAGAACAGTAAAGCCTACAAATTTGAAATTTGGCATGTATGTTCCTCTTGGTTTCTAGGTGCTCGCTAAAAAAGGATTTTCCGAAATGACCATCCAATCATTAGTATTCCTTATGCAGTATTATATTAACACGCTCTGATGCTAAGGAGTTAGATGTTCTATTCCCCACCTGAAAAGAACTCTGTTCCAACTGTCAGTTGCCTCACTTTCCATTTCCTCAGTTCAAACTGGCAGACATTCCACTTCTTCACTCAGGAGAGGTCTGGGGCTCCTTACTGTACTAAATGTCACTACCTCACCAAAATGTCTGTGCCTTCCACCTATGGAACTGCTTCCGAACTCAAGATGGTGGGAGAGATATTCCCTTATGAGTTTCAATCTCTATGAGACTCGTTGCGCCCCCGCTGCTGCTGCCTCTTGGAGCAGGACTCTGCAAGACAACAAGCCTTCCAGAGTCCTGCTCCATGAGTTTAGCCGTTTGGCCGGCGCGAAGAACAGGGAGGGGAGGAGGCGGCGACGGGACATCGAATCCCACGCTCGCCGTCTCCTGCACCCCCAAAATAATAAGCCCCCCCGATAATAAGGCCAAGGCCATATTTCGGGGTTCAAAATAAAATAAGACCCTGTCTTATTTTCGGGGAAACACGGTACTTAGACTTTGAGGAAGAAGAAATAGGATAATTTCTGGATAACGTAAAGCCAAGGAATGATTGGAAAGAAGAATCTGCTTTTATAATCATATAAGACAGTGTTGACTTTCATTTAACAGGATTTTGACTGTTTTAGTCCAGTGTTGTCCAATTTCACTGGCAGTGGCTCCTTCAGAATTAAAGTGAAGGTTTAGCTGGGCTGCATGAAATTTCTTTAATTAGAGAATCAGTTGAATCCTGAACTTAGTGCATTTTCAAGTATTCCATCCACAAGTTTAGTAGTGTGTACCATTGATATTGATAGCAATTAGCCCTTGTGCTTATATGGATTGAAGAAAAGGTTCTCTGTCTAATAAATATTTTACTTGGGTAGGAAATGCAGGGGGAAGGTCACCTCACAATAGTTGAGAACACAGGGTCATCCACAAAGCTATTGTGGAAACTGAGGAACAGTTTTAGAGGCGCACAGAAATGAAAGCAAGTGGTTGAAAGCTGGTGAGCTTTAGCCTTCATTGGGTGTGGAAGCAAACATCTTAGCTGAGCGGTCTCTTCGAAATCCAGATCCTCAGGTGATGGAAAATTTCAGTAGACAGAAAAGCTCTCTATTGTAGATGTACAGTTCCTACAGATGGCAGGAGCAAGAAGAGAATGAAGCTAGCACACTGATTGAACAAAAGCTAGAAGCTGGGAAAGAAGTGGCAGAAATCAATTGAACCTCTATCAGCCATGGTCTTGATAGCAATTAGGTTTGTATCTCAAGGATTTCTCCCAAGTTTCGTTCCCACTGACAACATACTATGTGCTATAGACTGGCTAAAAGTATACGTTTCCTCGATAGCAGCAATGTATCCATGTTTTATTGAAATTTAGAGCCCCTGTATCTAATGGGTCTTACTAAAAATACATCTACTACAGAATAAGCACAAGGAGACATGTGGTGCTTAGCCCAGATTTCTGTTTTCTCTTTCTTATATGTGACCTTCTATATGCAATGATTTGTGATTAGGTGTGTAAGCAGATTGAATTTACATTACAGATAGTCCTCGACTTATGACTTTGATTGAGACTGGAATTCTGATCATAAGTCATGCCAATGATTAACATGACTGACCGAGTTTAATGACAATTTTTTTGCAGCAGTTATTAAGCAAACCGATTGTCTGCCATGGGCATTTTTTTTTTTGCTGGCCATTGGAAGTAAATGCTGGGTATTTTTTTTCTTTTGGCAAAATGTTGTAAATCATGTGACCACAGGATTCTGCAAACGCAGGCCAGTTGCGGATAACCCAAAATGCAAATCTCGTGACTGCAGTGGGAGAGCAGCCATTGAAACTTTGATCCAAGTTGTAAGTACCTTTCGGGGGGGGGGTTCATTATAACTTATTAATAGTTACTAAGTGACCGGTCATAAGGTCAAGGACTGTCTGTAATTATATAAATGGGTTGTCTTATTTTATAGGGATTTTTATATTATATTCTACTAATATTAAATCATTTGTCCTGATCCTGGTTTTCCCCCCCTAATGTGGCCTGCATAGATATAAGCATACTCATATTTGTTCAAATAGCAATTATTTTTATTAGTTTATAATATAAAATACAAAAATACAAAAGCCAATAATAGAAAAAATAGGGGAAGGAAAAGGGAAGAGAAAAGTGTACATAAGAAGGGAAAAAGAAATAAAAGCCATTGACTTCCGACTCCCTTTGGTGCAATAAAATAAGAAGTAACAAAGAACCTCAATTTTTTACTTTACACTATAGTATAAATAGTACACATATTTGTTGAGGAGAAATATTTGCAGCATTGAATTCAGTGTGACTTGGCAGGCCCAGGTGACAATCAAAGGAAGCTGGTACTGTAGATTTTTTTTATGGTGTTTATGGATCTTTTTTGCTTTAACCTTGCTTGGCAGGTCAAGAATCATGTTAAATCTTCCTTTTGGAACATTAAATTAGATTCTGGAAACTGGATATTTGTTAGTGTAATAAGAACTAAAAAAACCTCTCATCCTGTGTCAGTCTGCCTTTCTGTTTCAGTCTTTGCAGTATCCATTTACTTGCATATTCTTATAATTTCAAATATGACTTTTCCTGAATTTTGCATTCTCAGTGATTATACATAGTGCAGGTATCACTTACCAAGCAAGCAAGCAAGCAAGCAAGCAAGCAATAAACAAACAAAAAAACACACACACACAAAAACTCCCCTTTAAAAAAAAAAGGAACAGGACTGTTCTTTGACTGTTGTTGGAATATCACAACTGTGCACTGGTCACTGTACAGAGCAGACCAAACAATGTTTTGGTCTACTGCAAAGAAAATAAAATATGTAGAGGGAGCAAGAGGCCTTTTCAATTTACATTTTATTATGCATAAAATATTAATGCAACGTTGAACAGGTAATTTATATCCTGCCAGTTGCCATTTTGGAATGTATTCTGAACCGGTCAGCAACAATGAAAAAAACCCAACTGTGATTGATAATCACATTTAGACTACCTCAATTGTAGATCTGGGATTAATCTTGTTGAAAATTGAAGGTCAGCAGTAAAGTCTGTGTAGTGTGTGCTTCAAAGGGAGTATTCAAGTGCTGTCTACTGTTATTATCCTTAAGAGGAATTTCAAAGTCTCCAGCCTAGGGTACCAAATAGAGGGATTACATTTAGAAGAACAAAGACATATGGCTAAAGCAGCAGCTTGTTTATGTTAAACAAAACCTCTTTTAATTGGCTTTTTTGTTGTTGTTGCGTTTCTCTTCTGTGAACACTGCAGAAAGTTGGGTTGTATGATTTCTCATACACTAGTGAAGATTTTTGTATCTTTAGACTCACTGGTACTTTAAAGGTTGTTGGTTCAGTGATTTAAAAATGTAGATGTCACCCACCTTACAGGTAGTCTTCGACTTATGACCACAAAGTGAGACATTTGTTAAGTGAATTTTACCCCATTTTACGATGTTTCTTGCCACCATTGTTAAGTGAATCACTGCAGTTGTTAAATGAGTAACATGACTGTTAAGTGAATCTGGCTTTCCCATTGGCTTTGATTGTCAGAAGGTTGCCAATGGGGATCACATGACTCTGGGACACGGCAATGGTCATAAATGTGAGTCAGATGCCAAGTGTCTGAATTTTGATCATGGGAGTGCTGCAGTGGTTGTAAGTGTGAAAAATGGTCATAAGTCACTTTTTTCAATGCCACTGTAACTTTGAATGGTCACTAAATGAACTGTTGTACGTCGAGGACTAACTAGGGTTTATTGCTGAAGGAGACAATCTTCACTGAGCCTTAGTTTTTCTCTCAACTTGTATTCAGGCATCATATTGGGTTCTTACGAGGGATGCTAATTCTTTGCTCTTTATTCAAGAAATCTTCTATTTCCTGTTCCTCGTCTGTATAGGCAAATATGAAAGGTGGGCACTCTTAATGGTACGTCTGATATCCTCTGATAGTCCTGTGAACGAGAATGGGGGATAAAAACTGAGTTCTGTTCAGGAATACCTTCTGCAACTGGATCCTGTCCCTGCAGCAAGTCAGATACAGATCTATATTTGTCTCCTGATCTCCTGAATCTGTCTCCAAGGAAGCTAGAAATGTGCTATTTCCCTTCTGCACTGAGTTAACTTTTGTACGTGGAATTTCTATTTCTAGCCCTGTCATTACATATCTTCATGTGTGTTTTGAGTGGAGGAAGCAGGAAAAAGGTTTGATTGATTTTGAAGCGAGTGCTGGTCGTATGCCTCTGTAAGTCTACAACTTGTGCTTAGCTTGGATGGCTGTGCAGTTGCACAAAAGAATTTAGGAACTGATACTAATGGCAGCTCTTGAGTGTATATACAGGTAGTCCTCGACTTACGACCAGAACGGAGCCCCAAATTTCATTTGTTACATGAGTTTTGCTCCATTTTACAGCTTTCCTTGCCACAGTTGTTAAGTGAATCACTTTAGTAGACAACTGAATTAGTGACCTGGTTGTTAAGTGAATCTGGCTTCCCCAGATTCTGACTTTGCTTGTCAGAAGGTTGCAAAAGGGATGATGATCCCTTGAACTCTGCAACCGTCATAAGTGTGAACCAGTTTACCAAACATCTGAATTTTGATCACATGATCAAGGGGTTGCTGCAAAGGTCGTAACCATGAAAAACAGGCACTAGTCACATTTTTCAGTGCCATTGTAACTTTGAACGGTCACTAAATGAACTGTTGTAAGCCGAGGACTACCTATATCTTACCTATAAAAAATTAGTGCATGAAGGATAATATTGATACAGTATACATTCTGCTTGTCAAATAATGCTTGTGCCATAGTGTATCTAGTTTGGGTAAAATAGAATAATAGAATAGAATAGAATAGAATAGAATTCTTTATTGGCCAAGTGTGATTGGACACACAAGGAATTTGTCTTTGGTGCATGTGCTCTCAGTGTACATAAAAAGATAAGATACATTCATCAAGAATCATAAGGTACAACACATAATGATAGTTATTACACATGAATGGCCTTTTTGGGATATAGATTCCTTCCACAAGTTAAATTGCATTAATTGACCTTCATTTCTATCTAAGGAAAAATGAAGATCAGAGATTCATAATTCCTAATGTTATAGTATTATATTAACTCATCTCTAAACTTAGCTTAAACTTTATTGACAGGGAACATAGTTCCTGTATAGAATATATACAGCCCCAGTTTAATCCTTGGTATAGAGTTTTTAAAAAATAGAAAAAATTATCTCTAATACATTTTTCTAATATTAGGATCTGTAACTAGAGATCCTGAAGCAATCTTTACTAATAATCTTTCCTTGTGTCCTTTAAGTATGTTAGCAAGTAAAACAGCCTCCTCTAATTCAAATGCTCTCAAGTATACAGCCTCTGTGCTTCAAAGTATCTAAAGACAGTTCAGAAATTCTAGAAGGAATAAAATGGAGGGCATAATCAGACTTTCCATTGTCCCACTTCTTATGTTCACAAAAAGAAAGCAGCTTCCTCTATGCAACACTAAATCTGGATTCATCCATGCTAAGAATGGGGTTTCCTATGTGCACTGATAATGTTATCTAGTTGGGTCATGAAATGTCCACAAGAAAACAACCAAGCTTAGAGGGCATCGAAAATTCCTCATTTCAACCCTGAGCTGCAAATATTCTCCTTTATTGGTAATTAGGTGGAACTGGAAGCTTTGCAGTTGTAGCTTTCTGATGAATTAAGATGATTGTCACTATAGAAATCCAGCAGCTGCCAAATCCAAAATGCAAACCCTGTTTATAGTAGGAGCAAGATTTAGTCTTAATGCATCTCTTTCACTTGTAGCATAATAAGCTGGGCGCCTCACATTTTGGGGTAGCAGAGCAGTCAACATCTGGACATTTTTGATAGAATGAAACATTCCACCCTCTAGGTTACCCATTACCTAATCTAATTTTCAGTCTAACTCTGGATATGATTTGTTTTGCTTGTAAGTTAATGTGATGTGCAACCTAACCACTGCGGCTTGCAAACTATGGTTTATGCTTTTGCTTATGTTGCAAGTAAAAACCAAATCCTGCCTAGCCAGCTATTTTTGTTCTGAAGTAACTGCTGAGTGAGGTGGGACCTAACAATGATGTTGCCAAGATGTTGAGATACGCATTGCGGCATTTGAACCAATCTCTTTCAGTAGTTGTGTTCCAACATGGCACATAAGGGATAAAATGTACATTAAGATGTTGTGCCACGTTGGTCACTTAACATGTACATTTATGCTGGGATTATTAGATAGCACTTTCTTCTGCAGTGTTTCTCAGTGTCAGCAACTTTTAAGATGTGTAGACTCCCAGAATTGCTGTTTCAATACTGAACTAGTAGCTACAATTCTCTCCTTTGTTGTAAGACCTCATCACCTGATGTAAGGCAGCAGAGATGGGATTCACTTACCTTCCCTACCGGTTCACAAATGTGAGCGCACACGTCTCCTCTGCGCATGCACACTGCCTTCTGCGCATGCGCAGTGCTCGTTCATTACATCCAGGCAGGTGGGGAGAGTCCCCGCTACCAATTTGCCCGAACTGGAGAGAACAGGCTGAATCCAACATCTGTAAGGGAGTCGGATGACTGCTAGCAAAATCCCAATACTACAAATATAAAGTTCCCCTTATTGCACAGAACCTTCTCAGCTTTCATTTCTCAGTCTGACTAGGACTTTAGGACATGTGATTAAGTAGCATCTCATGAAGCTTTTTTTATGTCCTCAAAATGCAATGTTTTACTATTATAAGAGCCGTGGTGGCAACAGTGGTTAGAATGTAGCTCTGCAAGGCTAACTCACTGCTTACTCCAGGAGTTCGATTCTGAACGGCTCAAGGTTGAGTTAGCCCTCCATCCTTCTGAGGTTAAAGCATTATGAAGCGGTATATAAGTCTAAGTGCTATTGCTCTTATTAATGGACTGAATAGACCTAAAGACAGTGAGTGATAAATTCCGGCATAACTTACTGAAGAGTCTTGAAAATGTTAAAGACTCAATCAAATGTTCTGATGGGAATTAAGATAATTACCTTTAGACCCCAACAACAATGGGGTTTATGGAGGAGAGGCTCCAAAACACTTCACAGAAGTTTAAAAGAAATATTTACTGGCAGTAAAATGCTATACAAATTAATAGTTAAAGCCTGCTGGGATCTTCACCAAGAACCTAAAAATAGATGACTGAGACACATGAATCTTCATGCATGTCCATTCTCTAACCCCAGGGACCCTGAACCCCACATTTGCAGATCGGTCCCGGTCCACACCCTTTTGGGAACTGGACTGTGCAAATGGCTGGCGAGTGCACAAAGCTCCATTTGTGTTCACAGTGGGCACGTGAAACCATCTCCTCTCCCCCACCAGCGCTGCTGCCGCCCCTACTGGTCCACAGACCCGGAAAGGTTGGGTACCGCTGTTCTTACCAATGGCAAATTTATAAAGAGATCCTCCCTTTAGACATTCTAATCCCAAAATTGCCAGGGCTCCTTTAAAAGCTGGCCAAAATCAAGTGTCCAACTTTTTTTTTCTTTTCTTCTTTTTGTTTCTAAAGACATTTACCTTGTGACATGAGAAATTCTTCTTAGAAATCTAGTTACACTCTAAATGAAAGAAGCCCAATAAACTATAGCAATCTATGCATCACAATTCCTTGATGAGAGACAATGAGTGAAAAAAAAGGGGGGGCATTGGAGGACGAATCTGGCAGGAGGCACCTATCACCTACTGATTTCAACACTGTGACATTTATTTATATATTTAAAAGATGTGTATGTTTACCCATCTAAAACACAACTCTGAGCAGCTCATAACAGTAATAAAATGTATGCATGTATGTACAGTATGCATGCATGCATGTATATAATTTATATGCCACTTGTCTCACTATTCAGAATGACACTAGGTAGCTTACAATGGTTGATTAAAAACATAAAACACTAAAGCTCATTCAAGAGGAGAGGAGGGGAAGGGACAGGACAGGACTGGACAGGACTGGACAGAACAAAATAGAAAACAGAAAAAAAAGAGGAAGGGGTAGATACAGATGTTTAAAAATAGGGCCTTAAAAGTGGCAGGAGAGGCATAAAAAGGGGATAGTCCATAACAGAGACAGAGGCGGGAAAGCAGGCGAAATCCTCACATAACACTATATGAAGCACACAAGTACATAATGTGGGAAATCTGAACTGGACAAAAAGATTTAAAAATAAAACAACCAAAAAAAGTGAACGAGCTAGCCAGCCAGAGAAACAGTAAGGAAGGGACTATAGGCAGACTAAATGTTTAGAGGTTTCCTTATCTATCTTTTAAAAACATCATACAGCCTCTGGCTGGTTCTGGGCATTATTGAAATATTCACAATCTCAAAATGTTTTTAATGCTTATTTTAATTTCCTGCAAAATTCTTGGCATCATTGTGTTATTGTAATAGGAGTCCACTTAATTATGACCCCCTAAGAATAGATATGTCAGCATAAAAGTCAAAATACGTAGCAGACACACTATCTCTATTAAACCAGATATCTATAATAAAACACACATCGCCCAATTGCAAACTATGAAATATAAAATTATTATTTGTTTAAAAAAAAGGGAAACGGCTTGGAAAATTATATGAGCAACGATACAGAGTTCTACCTTAAGTATAGAAATAATAGTTCAAGTTCAAATTGGGTGATTTTCCATGTCCTGGATTGCAATCAAATTTATTCAACATTATTTAAGATTATCAGGGCAGAAAAACATAGAACTGTTTTGGTTGTATTTTAACTTCATGTTAAAATTGGTTGTATTTTAACTTCATGTTAAAATTTAAAAAATATCAATTACACATTTAAAAAGCAAATGTCCACCTGATTTACCAGGACAAGACATTCAGATTTGCCACTTTAACCATCACTAAATAATCATTATCGACCTCTCCAGCTTCCTTCAGCCTTTTGTAAAAGGAAGTCACTATCTCAGAAAGAATCTTACTTCTTTCAAAATCTAGAAGTTCAAAAGCAGCAATGGCCTCCGAGGCAAATAACAAGAGCTTTGCTTGAATAAACTGCTAGGAAGCACCTTGAGGTAAAGCCAACAATTTCCCGTTCTACAAATCTTTTTTCAAAGCACTTGATCAAAATTGAGTTGATTCAAAATGATATTACGAGAGGCCAAATCACCCACAAAATGGATTTATCTACTATTCCTATTTTATGGTTATCCCATAATGTCAGCTTCACTTGGTTAATGGGTGAAAATTCTGTGATTTCTTAGCTTGTGCATAATATCGTGAAGCATAAGATATTAAAACTGGTCCCCACACCATCACCACTGTACTACCTGCCGGGACCTCAGTGGAGTGTAAATAGTAATTTTCTAGTTAAGTCCAAAGAGGATTTGAATTCTGAAGTGCTTATTCTATTCTGGCATTAAAGACAGGTACACTGGCTCAGAATATTAATGAAGCAGGAGATGGTGTTTCCTTCAGCGGTTCGAGCCCCAGCACTGTGTGGGCAGGGTGAACTCCCATCACTTGCCTCAGCTTCTGCCAAGGAATTCCTGCCTAGGAATTCAAACGCATGTTCTAAGCAATAAATAGGTACCACTAAAGTGGTGGGGATAAGATGGTGGTCTATGCAGGCGGTCAGATTACTGCCATCTCTGAACCTTCCTGATTGTGATACCTATTTGCAAGGCTGCTTCAGTGGAGGGAGAGGGCCTTGGATGATGATGCACGAAGTCGCGCTCATTTTGCTTTCCAATGCGAAGCCAGCTCGCCCTACTGTGGTGCACCTTACGCCTACCACGACAGAGCTAATAAATTGGTTCTGAATTTGAATTGTAGTCTCCTGACTGATATGTTAAACAAAAAAATAAATAAACAAACTTGTATTAAAATAGAGTGAGCTCTTCCCCCAACTTCTGGGATAGAGTGAGATGGGAACTTAGGGGTACATTTTATTTTTTTATCCTGCTTTTATTATTTTTAATAAATAACTAAAAGCAATGAACATGCACAATACTCCTTCCTCCTCCTATTTTCCACATAAAAGCAACCCTGTGAGGTGAGTTGTTTTGAGAGAGCATGGTTGGCCCAGTCTAGTCCTAGTTTCCAAGACTCTGTACTCTACTCTATCATTCCTGGCATGAAAACTCAATAAAGAAAATCCATGTAAATATTTATGTATTATGATTATGTTCTGCAGTGAAGGGGCTTGATAGATCTCCTTCCCACCACAGTAGCAGGGAACTTCACTTTCTTCTTGAACACATGGACCAAACGAATTGATTCTGGTTGTAGTACGCTGTCCTTAAGACTCCCAACTTCTTAGCTCCAAGGCATATAAGGTTTTATAGGTTAAGATTACTACTTTGAATTTAACTAGGAAGAGAAGGGTAAGCCTGTAGCTGAAACCTGCAGTGAAGTGTTGACAATACCCCAGATCAAAGTCATTCACCCCAACCTGTATAGTCCTTCTATGTCACAGCCAGAAGAGGCATGGGTATATGATACAAAATCAAGGGAATGCAGCCTCACCGTGTTAATGTCTTCCTTGTCCGTGTCAGCAGTCTGAATCTTAAATGCTCAAATTTAGTAGATCCCTACCATGGCTTTTATTATGCTACCTTTGTTAATAAGAACACTTCAAATCTCAGATTTCATTTGATTAATTTTGCCACAAGTATTCTAAAGTCATATAATAGAGCAGGGGTGTCAAACTCCAGGCCCAGGGGCCAAATCTGGCTCGTGGGGTGTTTAGATCTGGCTCGTGGGGTCACCATGGAAACAGAGAAGGACCAGTCTGTGGTGACTGTACTAGCAAAAATGGAGCTCGCTAGGGCAGCCCTCCCAAGCTCCATTTTTTCTGGCAGACGGTTGCAGGAAGCTGTTGCAACCTCTGCGAAAACAGAGCTCAGAAGCCCATTTTCACTGGCTCTGGCCACCAAAGGCGCTCCCGACACGAGTGATGTTGAGCTGACCACACATACCCTGGCCACCCCACCCCCCATCCCTCTGAAGTCAAACACAACCCTGATGCGACCCTCATTGAAATCGAATTTGACGCTCCTGTAATAGAGCAGTCAGAATAGTTACTGTTTTGTTTTATTCATATGAAGTAGTTGTCATTAATCAATAATATATACATAAATACTGGGCAAAACAATAATAGTTTACAGAGAGTTACTATTTTGCAAAGCAGCTCACTATATTATATCCATAATTTCTGACATATAGCCTTTCTGAAATATAGGCTACAGCAATAGTATTAATTTCTCATTTGGAAGATAAAAGTTGACACCCTAACACCAGCTTTTAGGTCATTTAGAAAAATCTGTAACGAACAACTTTTGATCAATGGAAATCTACCGTAACCTTATAACAGCTATGAAAATGCACCTAAAGATCTCTTGTTAAATGTTTTCCAGAATGAATATACTTACTATGAGTCATCAAATGATTGCAGCTATGTACTTCTGAATGAACCACTTTTGCGAAACGATCAGTAATAGTTAATCTTAACACGTACCACAGATGTGTTTATTTAAACCAATTCTGTATTCATCCCCATATAGTAAGTGAAGTCTGAAAGCCACTTTGTCTCCAAGTTGCAATGTTAATTTGAAGGTAACTGTCCTTTCCATGATTAATTCCATTCAAAGCAATAACCATTATTTATCAGACTTTGACGGTTTTATCACTCATCATTTTAGTAAATTTCCATTGAAAATGCTAAAAGTGTTCATCATAAGGCACATAACTGTTTCAGCTGTAAAAATGACCAACACAAGTGCTGGTTCTCAAACATTAAATTATACTGTAATTAATAAAGACAGTTAAACTGTCTACTAGCAACAGCAATTTAGGTAGCCACATTTGATTGGCTATAAATTGTAACTACATTAAAATTCCAGAAATATTAGCAATATGGACTCCTCGATGGAAATAGGTGCTGATCGCTAGTGCTCCGGTTTCGTAACAGAAGCCCAGGTCATGTTGGACACAAAACACCGGGCGAAGATCAGGCCTGAGCACTTTTAATCTTGTGAAACAAGCAATTACAAATAGGTGCATCGATTTGTTAAAAAGCTTTAGCTGACATAAATTGCTTCCTGTTTAGCTTTTGGCTCTGATGCATAAATATCACTAAGTCTAATATTAATTAGGGTCACAAAACAACAAGGGTCAGCTGCTACACTACACAATCAGGGCCATGTCAATTGTTTTATGACCAAAGTTAGCTGCTCTTATTTGTCCTGCTGAGATAATCCTTGCCTGTGTGTGTGTATGTGTGTGTGTGTGTTTTAAGAAAGGCTAAAGATGTTATGGGTCCATTAAGATAAACATTCATTTAAGGTTGCATATAATTTCGGGTCATATTATACATTAGCATTTTATAGCTTTCTATTTAAAAATTTTAAAAGCCAGTTTGGTACAGTGATTAGAGGCACCAGCACATCTCTTGTTCTAGTGCCATCTTGGACAGGAAGCCAATTGGGTGACCTTGGCCAGTCTCTCTTTCAGCCATCGGAAGAAGGAAGCAAGCAAGGGCAAACCACTTTGGTAACACCTTGCCAAGAAAACTGCATGGACTTGCTGAGGCATTTGCCAGGAATCTAGACAGACTTGAAGATGTACACAGAGAAAGACACACACAGAGACCCACCGATACACAAATATATGCACACATGTGGGAGGGGGGAGATATTGACACAGACAGAGACATACAGACACGTACACGCACACAGATATACAACTCCAAGCTAAACAGCAAAAGATAAATACAGTGTCATCACCATATTGTTGAAAACTAGCTACGAGCACAAGACCTCACTATACGCGCCTTCACATTGGCTTTATATAAACCTTGCAGCATCCCACAGGATGATTTCTAGCAGATCGAGTTGAAGCTTCCCCAATGTCACTTTCTGGTAACATCCTAATTGCTCAAGTTCACCTACATACAAAGTCAACAATATCAAAAGCTGCTGAGAAATCAAAGGATCAGCAGGATTGCATATTCGCTGTCCCTCTCTCCTGATACCAGTAATCTGCACTGTCCCCATGCTTATTCCAGGTTTAAGCTGATTGACAATAGTTCAAGAGAACTGTCTGATAGAATGACCCAAAATGCAGTGTCACCATCTTCTCCACCAAATTGGTTAAATTATCCTGGTGCCAGCAATTACAAGTGCAGGAGATCAGACTTAGATAAAGGTTCTTTAGGATAAATGCAAATCTCATCACAATGCAAGAATGTGAGAACTTAAGAAAACAAACAAGCTTACTTGGGGTTCCCTGCAGACAAATCTAACAAGCAGAAATCAGAGCTGAAGTACAAATTCAAAGACCAGTCAGGGAAACAACAGTATATATTCAGAAAATGTACCTCTGAACATTAGACTTCCGAAGCCTTATTTTATACTGTGTATTTTCCTGAATCTCGTTAAAGTTAAAAGAAAGAAAAAAAGCCAGGAACACACATTATAAGAGAAGCTAACTTAGAACAGCAGATTAAATATACCTGATGATGGTAAATG